>BQNB010049179.1:0-42172 GCA_026074375.1 Tanacetum coccineum | reverse complement strand
ACCCGGGAATTTTCAGTATTGTCTGCAGTAATATCAGAATCAAACATATAAAGTTAGAACTCATCAAAACACAAAACTTTATTATGCTTCAACGGTATACGATTGGGTCTGTAACAACCTGCTTGACTTGATCATAACTTGCTAACTCAGCAGCGTTTATTATAGCATTCCGCGCAACATTTGGGCCCAGTCCAGTCCATAGAGCTCTAACCCCTTCCTGCAGTTCACATATAGAAGACGTAAATAAAAGCAGTCAATAAACGAACAAAGAACGTGACGGACGTTACTTGTTTGACGATTGTGGAATAAGCATTTAAAGCGCCAGAGTAACGCCTTGGAACACCAGGTGCCAATTTCCCTTCCGCTTGGAGACGGACTTTCACTAGATCCGTTGGATTCGCAACAGATATTGCAAGAGCACCTATAAATCGAAACAGCAATCAATCATCAATAAATAATATTCGGTATGGACCATATATACAATTCATCGCAATTTCTTACATACCGGTTGTGAGACCAGCGAGTATTTTGGTGGTCAAAGGAACATCCCCAACAAAGTTATCACCAACATACAAGTTTTTAATCTGTTTTGCAAGAAGTAGAATGCATATGATTAACTTTAAGCAGAAAACGGATACGAGAAATAAAGAAGCGGGAGCTACGTACGGGTTCATACAAGCCGATTCTTAAACCGCCAAACAAGCATTGACGATGTAAACCAGGTACAATGCCTTTCCATAAAGACGCAAGACCTTCTTCCCTAGCAATAGTACCTACGGTACCCAACATGCCCTTGTATTTAGGTAAAGCGATTCCATCCCCGGCAACAGCTTTCTTTTGTAGTTGAAGCCGCACCTTTGCAGTGTCTAATGGAATTGTGCATATCTGCTCATTAAGTCATTATTAACTGAAGATTGAAAAAGAAAAAATGGCATAATCCGTAGCAAATATAACTAACTAGGTAGCTAGTTGGTGGTAAGTAGTAAGTACAGTATTAAATTAAGGACTGAGGTTCGGGTTGCAACTGAGTCGAACTTTGGCAGAGCTCGACTCGACTTGACAATAAGGGAAGCTTGACAAATGTTCAGCTCGAGCTCGACTCGATAGCTCGGCGACCCTTCATAGGCTATAAGGGAAGCTTGAACTTGACTCAAGAAATATTTGGTTCGGCTCGAAAGCTCGACAAAATTTTGATAATTTAAATCAACTCAACTTGAAATTTAAGATAGGATTTGAATTCGGCTCGGAAAACTTGATACGTCCATAAATAAATATCTAAAACTAGGTGTATATACGTATAAGCCTTTAAAATATATATACCACGAGGAAAATCGATAATAACTTGAGCCGGAGCCTTTATAAGCTCGGTTTTGACTCGTGAAACATTTTGAGCTTGTTTCCTGGACTCAAACGAGCTCGACAAAGCTCGACTCAAACGATCTCGAATACGGGCTCGAGTTACTTGAAAAAAGGTTGACTCTGTTAGAAATTTGGGTTAAGGTGTAATGATAACCTTGGATATCTTCTCAAATCGTTTTGCTTACTTGTATTTGTTTTCCGTATCTTTTGTATGGGTTTTCTTGATTTTCTTGCTATAGTGGCGGTTCTAGTAGCGTTTTAGTGTTTCTTATGTGTTCGCTCTAGGTTTTAATATAATTATTCCCTTGACCCGTTCCCGCTCATTTGGGAGCGGGACCACAACAAGGGCTTGACCCCGCATTTGTGTCATAACTCGCAATTAACTAAAATAGTTGATGACACGACTAATAGACTTGGTAGTTGATAAAACTTAGGTGCCGACATTTAAAAGTAAAGGGAATGGCCCACATGTAGTTAGGAATAAGAAAATTCTACCGGTACCAATAAATTATACTCCCTCCGTCCCATATTAAGTGTCCACAATGGAATCTTTTAAGTCTTTTTTCATCAACTTTGACCATAAATATTTTTGTTTGTGTTATATAATATTGAACGAAAATTATATCAACGAAAAATATATTCAAAACTCTATCCATTCATATATCTTGCATCAAGTATCATATAACATAACAAGAAATCATTAAGGTCAAAGTTGAAGAAAAAATACTTTGAAAAAGTCAAGTGGACACTTAATGTGGGACGGAGGGAGTAGTAAATGAGTATACATACATATCATGATGATGAAAATGAAACACAGAGATCCTCTAAAGTTCAAACGAACTTTATCGGTAAAATTCTCTCACAACATAACAGTCGGGTCTACGGAGGGACCGGTTTACTTTATCAGTGTGAGGGAACTTTACCGAACTTTAGATGATATTTATCCTATACGAAATTAGAAGGAAATGCATATATATATATATATATATACCTCAGCAAAACAAGCGGCGAAAGCACTGCTGGCGAAAGTTCCCGCGAAAGAAATGTCGGAGGCTCCGCCACCACCCACCATCGATCTTACTCTTCGGAGGAGTAAATAAACTAAAGTTTTTTTTGTTGTTGTTCAGCAAAAGAAAGAGAAGAAGACAGAAAGAGAGATTCTTTCTTGGGAAATGTGACTCCCAATACAACCAACTTGTCATCCATTTATTACTCTCATTCATGCATCCTCGTCACCTTTTTTTAATATTTTCTTTTATTTATTTGCTCAAAATTTATTTTATTTTTGCGACGTAATTTTTATTTTTACATGTTATATTTGTTAGTAAATAAGTTTTAGGCTTAATATATGAAATATTTATGATTTACATATATAATTGTATATTTTTTTTTTCCATTGCAAATATTTTTTATTGTGAAACATCAGGTTGACCCGGTGGTATTATTAAAATCGTGGATAAAAACATGTAGAAAAACGTGTATAGAAATGTGTGTATAAAAACGTGTGTATAAAAATGTGCATAAAAATGTGTGTATAAAATGTGTGTATAAAACGTGTCTATAAAAATGTGTGTATAAAACCGTGGATAAAATCATGTAGAAAAACGTGTATAAAAATATGTGTATAAAAATGTAATAAGCTGGCAGATTTGAAAACGTCCGATTTGAGCACTGTCGAGTCCGTTATAGCCTTCCGGCGAAACATGAAAGTTGTTCGGAATGACATTTTACTTTGCCGCGAGGTTTGTTAGTTTTAAAATCGCATGATAGCGGGTCAAAACCGAAAGTCAAATTTCTGCGTTTTATTAAAAATATAATAAGTTCCAGCAGAATCCCGTAAGGGCATTTTGGTCATTTTCTGTTGAGATTCAGGTCTCGGTTAAAACTAAAAAGTTGTCCGAAACGTCGTTTCGCATAAAATCTATTTAGAACCCGAGTCGTGAAAATGTGATATAAAGGGTCGTTTTGGACGGGTCAGATCTAGAAAATAAATATAGTATATAAAGGACTAACGATGCAATAATAAAATAACGATCGTTAGAAATGTAACCGAAAAACCTGTTAATTGCCTAACGTTGCAACAAAAACAAAGATCGATACCTTAAATTGAGAAAAAAAAAGATGAGTACCTATAATTGACATTGAGCCTAAGATGGGTACCTTTTTATGCGATTTGCCTTTTTTCTTTTTAGTGTTTTGAATAAAAGCTTTTAAACATTTCAAAAAACTCATTTCCAAACAAGCTTATATATAGATTTAAGTAAAACAATAATTGTCCTAATCAAAAGTATTCGAAACGTAATATCTACTCACATTCATAGCAACGTCATCCTTTATTCTTATGTAATTGGAATCCTTGTCACAATTGGCTTACATTCACACTCAAATTGCATTTCGAGTTCGAGCTTCAAAATACTCAGCTCCTAATGCTCGCAAGCCTTACTGACCTACGACTAAATTCCAATTTTACCTTTTTATGTATATATAATTACTTATTTTCTAAAAAAAGGAGTCAAATCGAGCATGATATGCCGGTTCTTCATCCGGTTCTAGCCTGCAATATGAAAATAATCAAGCTCGAGTCGAGTCTAGATCATGAGTTCTAACTTACGAGTCGAGGTTGGGAGTAGTCGACTTGTTTACTTCCCGAGTTTCTAGTAAGAATTTAGTATATGATCAACAACAACCTACCCAATCCTGTCGGGACAAGGTACGAGAGATGTAGAATATAGACAGATTTTAGGCCTACCCCAGGGGTAAACCCAAATACATTCGGCAAACCCGAATATAGTATATGATCACATACGAAAATTGTCACTCTTTACATGTTTACAGTTTTAGAATCCTGATGTTTTAGCAATCACAACAAACACTATAGCTTAAAAAATTTGTGACATCATGTTACATGAAAAACTAAAGACGGCGAATCGAGCAAGAAAAGAACAACTAGAATGAAGGCAACAGTCAGGTATTCATGTTCATTTGATATTCTACAGTATTTATACAATCTCGTATAATTGTAAACCCATAATCACGTCACAAGATACAAATGGAAAGCGTTCATCAGTCAAAACCAAAACGAAAAAATATATCATGGAAATACATGGACTTTTTTAATGAACGACGAATCATACTTGAAGTTTTTCCTCCCAAAAAAGAATAAGGTAATTTTTTGATCCGATAAGAGGTTTATTTGGTCCTCTTCTTAGCTTCGCTGTAGAGAATCACTCCAAGGACTGTAAGCAAGTATCCCAGCATCCCTGTTACCGACACTGGATTCTTGAAAATCATAATTGACACCACGACAGCAACCGCTCCTTTAGCATTTCCAAGGACCTGGTATGTGAATAGGAAAAACGTAAGGTACGGATCCTCTCCAAAGTCCGACGACCCATAACACTTTCAGTCCAAAAATGGACCGAAAGTGAAAGTTAACTTTCACTTTCACTTGAGTGTTAGTGTTATGGGTCGTCGGACTTTGGAGAAGATGCGTAACTTTTCTGAAAAATGGACCAAAAGTGAAAGACCCGGCAAACCACGAGGACCAAAAATGTAGTTTACTCTTTTTATAAGTTGCGGGACATAATTCAATGAAGCCAAATAGTTAAAACCTTAAGTACATCACATTATCCAAACTATGTACCATAAGTCCCTAGTTTTTTTAATATCAAAGGTGCATTTGATTCGCATCAACCTATCGCTTAAAAATTTCAAGAGCCGCATACTCGCATGGAAATATACTAATATCTATACGCTGTTCAAAACAATCTCGACTCTCGAGTGTAGACAGTCAAGGAGGATAGTAACACAGAACGAGAATACAGTTTTAATCAGACAGACAGACATACCTGGAGTGTCAGTGCACTTGTGTGCTTGGTAACCAAGAAATTCGTCAAGTTTACACAATATGCCATAGCAGAATTGAAGAGCAGATACCAAACGATGTTGACATCTTTTCGAGCAAGAGCTATGGTGATGCCAACCACATTCTCTTCCATAAACAATGTTGCTGGAAGTAATATCACAACAGCTATCGGAGCCATGTACAGCAAAAGGTTCATGGAATTCAGTTTTTCCCTATCATTATAATCCAGCACGGTTTCGGTTAATTATATTCTCAGCAAGAAAAATACGTAGTATAAGTTAACATGAAGCCACCAATGTACATAAAGAAAGTAGTTGTACCCTTCTGACGATAACAAAATTCCTTGAAGCACTGACTTTAGTGCTCGTGCAGCAGTAGCACCAATACACATGAGAAATCCAAATAAATGGAAACTTGGTTCACCCTGCCACATAAAATATGTAGGTTCATATGCATAAAGAAGAAATGATGATTCCAGATAGATGAATACTAGAACGACGACCATTCAGGAAATGAGTGTGTCACATAAATATATTCAAACGCATGCACTATTATTAGCTATAAGATTCTACTGACCGATAATTGTGATCTCAATAAGCTACATTCAAAAGTTGTAATACTTGTAGTTAGATTCATTTTTAGTAATGTCATATCCACCTAAACTGCCAAATAAATGTGTCCAAAGCCGGAATATCACAAGTACCGCCTCTTGTCATGAAGACTTCAGCAAGTCAATGAACTCTTACCACGTGTCGGTTAGGATAGATTTTAAGAGGATGTGGTACTGTTTTGAAAGCATAGCCATGATATTGAGCTCATACCATCTCCCTTTAACATATATCTTTGTTCATTACGCTTCAAGGAACATCACAATTGATCTTGTTCCAGTCCTATCGAGCAATTAAGCGAGGAGGTCAACAAGACTATAAAGGAAAATGCACCTTCTGCCTTTTTCCGAAATTTGGCAGAAGGGTTAACAATGACATCCATATACGTTAGTCCACCACTAGGAACACGTCAGTAGCTCCTAAATCTCACATAGACATCATGTAACGCAGTGCCAACAACATATAGCAGTACAAAATATAGATCATGCTGTGCTAACATTTTGTAAAATTCCATGTATCCCAGAAAAGAATTAACAAATACATGGAGATACATAAACTGCACATGGTAAATAAGCTCATAGAGGAATTCATACTACAAAGGATAGCTTCTTCTGCAACTTGTTTAGATAGGGATAAACACTCAACGGAATTCAGAGTAAAAACAACAGTATCTTATTGTATATGTAAAACCACAGGAACAGATATTGTTTCTGTTGGTTGTGCAAACCCAATCACACGTCGGTACAAATAATTATCTCAAAAGTTGACATATAAGCTTGGTGGGCTACTCCTATTGCCAATTGGTTTTATGATAATACCCCAGTTGGGCTTATATGTTGGACTTGGTGCGATTTTGGGCCGCAGTGATCTTAACAGTTGTATTACGACAACTTACTACACTCTAAACCATGTGTCCAAACTCATTAAGACGAGTGCCGATTTGAAAAGCTACCTTATAATAGTGTCCAAAAATGTAGACTGTGACAAATTATAACAAGATATAACGTGCAGACATAAACCAACAAGAACAGATAGGGGAATCCCTGTAGAATGATAGGCTCGAGGAAAACTTGAGTGCATTTTTCGTGACTGTCGTATACTCGTATACTATCATCAATCAAGACCAGCTTTAAAACTCTCAACATAAATTAGCTAGCCATTCATATGCAAGCAGAAATGTGGAATACATTATTGCCTAAACTCTTCTCGTCCAACTTTACGGGTACCATTTTGCTTTTGGCGTTTAGTACAAGCATGATATAAGCCTATGTAATTGAAGGTCGACGCTTTTCTAACTTTTTCCATGGCAAAGATAGCCAGTACACGGAAACAGAAGCAAGTAACAACTTAACTACCTTAAATTTAGTACAGCAAAATGAGGTGATTATAAATTAAGCAAACAATTTTAGTCTCGTTATAATATCGAGTGACTAACAAGCTGATTTTCAACTAGTCTGTTTTGTCGCACATAAAAGCCTATGTATCACAGTTAGCTTCTTCCAAATGGACAAATCATTCCCAATTGTTCAAAGGTACGAGGCGCAGTGTTGTAAATATCGCTCGGCGGTACCTCGGCGGTCGACCACCGCCAAGCGATATATCGGTCTTGGCGGCGATATATCGGTTTCTCGGCGGAGACCATAAATCATAAAGGAATTTTTTTTTATAAATAATTTACATACTTTTTATTAAATTTATTAGTTTTTTTATATTTTTTAGTTATATATATGATAGTAGAAATTTATATTATTTTTAATTTTGGTTAAGTTTTAACTAAAGCCAACTTAATTTTATTTTGGGCCGGTCTTTCTATTAAATAACTTGAGTGAACTTATCAGTTGGCCCATTGAAAAAGTATATAAACAAAATGTTTAGGCCCAAAACAAAATGTGTAACCCTAACACTAGACACTATATATAAAACACCAACTTCACACTTTAACCCTAATCTCATTTTCATATGCAGTCACTGGATTCTATCACACACAAACCCTGCCTCTTTTATCTTTTTCAATCTCAGAAACACCAACTCATTAACCTCTCAAGAACACGAATCACAAACTTCCTTTTTCACTTATTAAGGTAACTAGATATCCTCTTTCTTTAAGCCTTTTCAACTTTAACCAGATCTAGTTATAAACCTTTTTTTTTTTTAAGTCAAACCAAAAAGTTTGACCGATATTTACAGACTTTAACCGATTTTGACCGATATTTAACGATTTTGACCGATATTGACCAAACCGATTTTTTTGGCCGATTAGTGAAAAAACGTATCGGCTGACCGCCGATATGCGATATATCAGTGATATATCGGCCGCCAAGGCCGATATTTACAACACTGACGAGGCGTTAACTAACTGTAAACTGCGATCCCTATGCCAAACTAGGACTCTAATTACACTAGTCATATAAAACGCGTCATCAACACAATTACGCAATGTCACATAACGTAAGCAATAAAAAGGGATGTGGTCGCTTGCTTACCCCACTAGCAATAACAACACCAGTAACAACAGGCAAATAATGTTATTTGCGTTTCGCTTGTATTTCATAAGCCCTAATTTTTCGGCTTATTTTGAGACTTGTGAGCTTATATAAGTTTATTATGATATGATAAACTTATATAAGCTCATAAGTCTCAAAATAAGCCGGAAAATAAGCACCAAAAGCCTAGCTTGTCTTACCCTAAGCAATTCCATAGGTAGGACGTATTCCACAAATGTTAAATTTCCAAAACCACGCCAAACTAGACCAAATGCACATCTCGTATAAACTTATAAAAGCCTATAAGTCTCAAAATAAGCCTGAAAATTGGAGCTTATGAAATATAAGGCGCAATCAAATAAGCTCATAAGCCCACAAATAAGCACCAAAAGGCTAGCTTGTCGTACCCTAAGCAATTTCATAGGAAGGCCGTATTCCACAAATGCTAATTTTCCAAAACAACGCCAAACTAGACCAAATGCACATCTCGTATTATCTTAGTCATATAAAAGTAACGCAATAAACATAATAAAGTGGTAGCTTGCTTGCTTACCCCACTAGCAATAGGATTAGTTCCGGCTTATATTTCATAAGCCCTGATTTTTCGGCTTATATTGAAACTTGTGAGCTTATATAAGTTTATTATGATATGATAAACTTATATAAGCCCATAAGTCTCAAAATAAGCACCAAAAGCCTAGCTTGTCTTACCCTAAGCAAATTCATAGGTAGGACGCGTACCACAAATTATGATATGATAAACTTATATAAGCCCCTAAGTTTGAAAATAAGCCGGAAAATTGGAGCTTAGGAACTATAAGGCGCAATCAAATAAGCTCATAAGCCCATAAATAAGCACCCAAAGCCTAGCTTGTGTTACCCTAAGCAATTTCCAAAACTACGCCAAACTAGAGCAAATGCACATCTTGTATTATCTTAGTCATATAAAAGTAACGCCCAATCAACGCAATAAACATAATAATAAACTGGTTTCTCGCTTGCTTACCCCGCTAGCAATGACAACACCAGTAACAACCGGCAAGAGCGTAAAATACGTCAACCACGCCTCCCTTTTCACCGTCATAACATACGCGAAAACCGCCGTAAAAAACGGGGTAGTCGCCCCAACCGCCTGAGTAAAACTCACAGGCAGAAACCTCAAAGAAACATTCCCACTAACCACAGACCCACAAAACACAAAGCTCAAGACAGCAATGTTGAAAAACTGAGATCTAGACCTTATCACTTGCAAAGGAACAATCTTGAACCAAACAATGGCAATGTAAGAAAGTAAAGAACATGCTGTCATGTGACACATGGTTAAGAATATTGGGTATTTGAAACCATAGTTGGAGAGCAGATACTTATTCAAAAGGAGGACACCTATGTTTGATGCGTACCATGATGATACTAATCCTATTGTTGTCCATTGTCCTGTTGTTGTTTTCATTTGATGGGTTTTTTAAGGTTTTGGCATGTGGGTTTTTGTGGGTTTTTGGTGATTGATGGGATCTGAGAATTTGGAAGTCAACAGGAGGAGATTTAAGGGGTGGGTGGGTTGGAGAAGAAGAAGGGTAAAAAGGTAATTTTGTTGTGTTTTGGAATTTGGAAGGAAGAGATGGTGGAAGGACTTATGCTGATAGATAGTAAAGCCAGTTGTATTTTCTACTTATACCCTTATACTTTGGGAGGCATTACATGTTATGTCTCATATTCACGATCTAGCTTTTAAGATCTTTCGATTTTACGATTTCGTTAAGCAAAAACGAGTTGATCCTTAGTAGGATCTTAAAAAGCATAGGATCTTAAGTAAGATTTCGATCTTACCAAAAGAGGATTTCACGATTTGCATCTGATTCGATCCTAGTTTTCCTTAATGTTTTATAAGAGTAAAATATATAGATTTTTAGATTAAAAGATCCAGCGTCTTTAATTAAGGATTAGATATTTTAGTATTTTAAATCATCAAGCGTTGCATGTTTATATAAGGGTTAATGGCATGTAATAGCAATGTATTATGAAACTTTTTTTTATTTTATATCTGACAAGTGAACAAATGAAAATTATGTAGCTATTACATGTTATTAACCATTTTTTATATTATTATAACTTTCATAACTCTTCTTTCTTCATAAATTTGTTATACAATTGGCATTGAATACGAATTACTAGACAAATAAGAGTTTTAAATATTTAAGTAAGATCTTCTGATTTCGATCTTAACAGACTTGGTCGAGACAACAAACATCCATCTCGTTTGTATCGTGGATAATTGTGTTTTAGTTATTATGTAAAGTGGTGGACACATATAGTTTTTTGGGTTTTTATGTTTTTTTATATATAATGATTGGTGAATTTTTTTATGGTTTTATGTTTTTCTTTAAGGGTTGGTTATTATGAGTCTCTTTTTAACATAAATACCTTTTTTATATTTATATTTTCGTTTATATTATAAATCTGTGAAACGGAAAGTGCGAAATAAAAAAAATAAAGTTTAACAAGTATTAAACTGATAAAAAATATGAAGCAAAATTCTGATAAAAAAAGTGGCGTTTTACTGTAAACAGTAAGTCAAACTGATAGAAGGTACAGAACATGTGTACTTCTTGTGCGTTAGAAGGTACCAATAACACAACCCTTTTCTTGAAGGTTTGTCTTTTTCATTTAAGGTTTGATGAGGGACTGAATTTACAGAAATGAAAAAGTCCAAGGGTGTAAATTGTAAAAGTTTCACTTGTAAAGCATCTGGCTTGACCTTTTGGAATAATATTTTAGTCACGCCGACAATATTTTGGTGATCATCGAACGCGGTTTAATTTAATTTAACACACAAACTGTAAAACAGTAAAAATAGAGTTGACCGAGTCTTGTTAGAAACATAAATAAAATAAAATTACTAGCTAGTATAGGTAAAAAAAGGTATTATTAATGTAGTACTATGCAAGTAGATGAATATGGTGTGTAGGTGGATGTCAACACCTTTAGCACTCGTATAGAATCATGTATTTAGAATCTTTCATATACTTTTATTTTGTTATAACCGACTGGGCTTAGCTCAGTTGGCCACCTGAGATCTCCTAAGAAGTTTTGAGGGAGGTTGTTATCATAAGGTCTCAAGTTCGAGCCTCACTGTTGGCATCTGCCCACTCAGATGCGTCGAGCCTCTGACTCACTAACGATAATATTGTACTAACTCGCTGTTAAAAAAAAAACTTTATTTTGTTATAACAACAAAAGAAAGAGGTAAATACTGTTTTACCCATTTTTCAAAAACAAGTTCCACATATTAGTTATGTTTTCATCTTCTTCTCAATATGGTCATACTCAACCACTCGACTACTCAACTCCATTCAACGTTCGTCACGTGTCACTTTTAAAGTACATTTTGCTTTTTGGGTTCTGAATATATGGCCCACGAACATGGCCCACTATACTTTGTCTTATATGATTCCAGTTGCTCAACCGACGGCTACTCAACCACAGAATACTCGACCGGCGGCTAGTACTTTCTTGGGTAGGTACAGTTTGAATCAACTTTATTGGGCACACATATAGTTTGAATCTGAATGTACATACACTATTTGTCTACTATGTGTTTTTGAATCTAAAAAACACATAGTTTGAATCTGAAAAACACAATGAGTCATTTGGTATGTTTTGATTTGCTTATTTTTGTTGATTATGAAATGCTTATTTGGTACTGCTTATATGGGTATGCTTATTTTGGTATGCTTATATGGGTATGCTTATTAAGTACTGCTAGGTTCATTGTAAATCCTTATCCCAAACACCCCTTAACATCATTGGATTTGATTATTAGTTAGCTTTTGTCTTATAACACCCCTTAACAACCTTTGATTTGCTTATTAGTTAGCTTTAGTTACATAACACAAACTTAAAGATTTAATTAGTAACAGCCATTAGTCTGCTTATACAATTGTGCTTATTATTTAGGTTATTGTGATTGATTGGTAAAACAATTAAAGTACAGGTAGATTCATAGTATATCCTTATTATCCCAAACACCCTTTAAGATTGCAGAACTATTATGAACAGCCATGTATTTGCTTATTATTAGTTTGCTTATTCCTTTTCTTTTGATATTTCTGTCCTTATGTTAGTCTGATTTTTATTTGTAAACTTATTTGGGTTTTTTTGTTAATTTAGGAATATAATGCGAGAGTTCACGTTAAAAGCAAACTCCATTACTTTCCGTTGTTGAAAGATAGACTAGGGTTGGACCGTTGTGTATTGTTTATGGAGACATGCTTTGGGCGGTGGTTGGATTTAACTTATGTTGAAAACGAGGAAAGTCTCATCCATTATATGCTTCAGAAGCAAAAGATATCTGATAACGATCACTATGATCTTCCACTAATTTATAGTGTTAATGGCCATACTCTTCACTTTGGTCGTCGTGAATTTTGCCTCATTAGTGGATTTAAGTTTGGGTTTCTAAGTTTCCATAAATTTAGGGAGGGTGATATCACTTTTCGTGATCGTGTATTTCCTGAAAAGATAAGGGAGTATTTAAAAAACATAGATCTTTTGTCTTTGATTGAGGATGAATACCGTTTTAGTAGCCTTTGTGATCCAGACTCTATACGAGTATGTTTATTGTTATCTTTGAAAGTTATATTCATGGGTCATGAGTTGGGATATGCCGCTGATGATGTATTTCTTAGAATGGTTGAGGATCTTGATGTTTGGAATGATTTTCCTTGGGGCGAACATATGTGGCGGGAGTTATACGGTGCCATCAGGAATGTTAACTTGAACCACCAGCAAGGGCACCATAAAGCTTTGGAAATGAACCCCAACTTTGTTCCGGCATATTCCTTGTCTGGATTTTTATTGTCTTTCAAGGTTAGTTGTCTTGTTGAAACACTTCTCAAGTCAATTAATTCGTAAACTTGTTTCTAATTATGTTCATTCATTTACCATTTGTAGATATGGATTCTAGAATCATCATGTGTGACTGATCGTTGGTGGTGTAAACGTTCTGAAGAAATCCCTAGAGGATGTTCCCGGTCCAAGCATTTGCCATTCCAAAATTGGGAGAATTATGGGCAACTTTTTCCCGAGGTTAATGCATTATTATTTTTCTCTAAATAGTCAGACTTTGTGTACTTAATACGTTTTTTCTCTTTAGGCAAAAAAACAAAATTATGACCTCTATCCTAACAAATGTGAGGCCCAATCAGAATGGTTTAAAAGGAGCACTGGTTTTTTCAAGATGTATACTCCAAGAGCTCCACCTGTTGAATATGGAGGTCTTTTTGGTGCTTATTTAAAAAAATTATCATTAGCTCGCACACGTAGGGAGAAAGATGGAGATGCAGAGTCTGGTTGTCAGACTTCTACTAAAGAAGTTTCTCTTAAGGATCGTGTTAAGGCCATGGAGGGTTTATGCACCAGTTTGATGATTCTACCCAAAGAGATTAAGAGTTTGAAAGCACGCGTCTACAAACTAGAGACTATTATTAATGTAAGTTTTTTCATACTTCATTTTTTTCCACCATGTATCCATATAAGGCATGTTGTTTAGTTACCAAATTTTTAACACACGCAGGTTATTACTAAAAAAAGAGTCAAATCTGAAGCACAAGGTTAGTACACCTTGTCAGGCAGTAATTTATGAATAATGTAGTCTAGTGTTAGTTAATATGTTTGTAATTATTTCAATAACGTTACAGATGGTGAATTTTGGTGATCTTGGTGACAAGTATTGGAGTGATAAAGATGGTGAATTTTTTTCATTTAATGTGTCTCCAAATCAATCAGCTAACAAGGATCCTGTCAATGAACTTGTAGATGCCTTGGATGATTTGGTTGATGAGGTAATTGATTTGTACAACTTTCAATGCTTTTGTTTACGCTTGAATTATAACTTTTATGCTAACTAGTCTTATAACTTTACACAGAATGGTGTTGTTGAAGTAGAAAAAGATCTTTCTGAGGTAACAGATATCTTACTTTTATTAATTCAACTAATTGTTTGGTGTATGCCTTAACTATGTATGTAATCACAGGATGATGGTCTGAAAGTTCAAAAGCTAGAGGCTGAAAATAAACGGTTGGCAGAGCAGAGGAGAATCAGGTTCCATAAAATGAAAGAACAAGAAAATGACATGAAGAGTAGTTACTTTAGTAACTCCACTCACATGAAACTTGCTTTAGAAAAATGTGGAACAAACAAGAGGAAGTATGTTAATGTTCTCAGGCCACCGGTAGAAGAAGATACATATGTAAAAGTCCTTAGCATTGATACACTTAAAAAGCAAAATAATGTGCTTGATCAATATATGATTGAAAAGTGTCAACAGCTCAAACCGTGGGGGAAGAGGTATGTATTTTACAAATTTGAGTTTATTTACCTAACGTGTTTATGAAAATAAAGTAATCAGTTGTATGTTTTATGTTTAGGATTTAACCCGACCGTTCAACTGCATCGACAAAGTTTACTGCAATTTTGTTTTGGAACAGTTTCTTATTAAATCTAGTTGGCGTCATTGCAAGTTCCCTTGGTGCAATGATATTTCTGTTGATGGGCGTTTCTGGGATGCTTTAATTGGGCTTGACGATAAGCGTTTAGGGTGGTTACTTGACGATGTAAGTAAATATAACACTTTAATATCGACTTTTCTTACACATATATGTGGATCATCATTAGAGTTGTTTTTTATTAACTTCAGCACATTGAACTCTGGGTGTGGTACATGTGGCATTTTAGACAATCATGTCATGATTGGTCTATTGTTAGTTGTTACTTTCTTACTCTTCTACTTCAAGATTCAATGCCGTTCTTTTATGTGACTGATGAAATTTACCCCATGGCATGGAGGGATGTGGAACAGGTATTTATGTTAACCCATGTGATAGCACATCATTCGTTATTTATAAATCTTTTTGTCAATGATTATTTTCAAACATTTGTAGGTCTTCATTCCTATAAATGAACCCAAGCGACATTGGTCTCTTGCACAGTTTCACATACAATCTGGAAATGTCACATTTTATGACAGTCAAAAGATTGAAGGTGTTGAATATCGTCCGTGGTATCTCAAGATGAGGAGTTGTTTAGAGACTAAGCTGCCTGTTCTTCTACACCGTACTGGTGTGTTTGCGAGCAAAGGAATCGATCCCAACAGCTATAGTATTAAGTTTAGTCAAGAACAGAATGTCCCCCAGCAGGGTGGTTTATTTGGTGATTGTGGCGTGTTTGTATGCCTATTTCTTTACAGGTTAGTAGCTACTTGATTCACTTATATACATTATTGATTGTGGCGTGTTTGTCAATCATAGAAATATGTAATCTACAACTTAGTTAATTGTGATAACTTACAAATTTTTGCCAATTTGTTAACACACGGATGCCTGCTAAATGACTCCCTTGTGTCATTATTTTTTATTTCTTACACTAGAATATGCTTTCAGGCAATACTTGTGACCATCCATTTGTTTATTGTGTTATTGTATATACAGGTTAGCTCATGGGATCCCTTTGGCGGTTGAAGATCCAATCCAGATGGCCTTGGCTTATCGAGAAAAAATGGTCAAATTTTATTTCAAGCACAAGATCATCTTTCCATCTTAGTTTGTGTATCAAACTTGTCTGTCTCTTTTGGAAACTATTATCAAGTTGCCCGTGTGTCTTTTGGAAACTATTTGCACCTGTTGTACAGGTCAGAACCTATTTCCTTTTGTGTAACTTCTCTTAAGACAATTTGTGATGGAAAAAATAGAACAATGTCATTCTAGTAGGTGTCGACCAAGAAATCCTAAATTTATTACATTGTTGTCTTTCCATTCATTTAAAAACATAAAATATGTTGCATCAAGGGTCATCCAAGTTGACAGCATCGAAAGACCACGACATTGATTGCGGTAAGTAGTCATCTGCTTGCTGTGAGCTTCCTCTAGGATATGTCCTTTCCTAAAAAATGTGTTAACGAGTTATTGAAGTAATAATAGCAGCCCTAAGTAATAAGGTTTCAAATAATTATAAATAACTTACTTTTGTGTATGAAATGGTTTCCCTACACCCTTGTCGGTTGTGACCACGCGCCCCACACCTTCCACATCTGACTGTAACCGGTTCCTCACCTTGAGATCTAATACGTTTCGTGCTCTTTGGTCTACCAGATGGTTGCTTATCCATATGTGGTGGCTTAACATCAGGCAGGTAATTAGGTATCTGCCAACTAGAAACTTCTCCCACAGGATATACCAACTCTTGGTAAGTACCTTTAAGAGCAATTCTCATAAACCATCCTTTCGCCAAACGATTACAATCTGTTAATCCAATAACTCTACATATAGCTAAAACATGACCACAAGGCAACCCCGAAACTTGCCATTTGCGACATGTGCATGTACCATTACATAACTCCACAGTTTGTATCCTTCGACGATCATCTACTTCGTAAACTCTGTCAACAGCAATTCCAACAACAACCCAATTAAGGCTCTTTTGCATTCTTTTTCTAATTTTTGCTTTAGCCCAATCACTCAGTTCATCCAATGGTCCATCTAAATAAACAAAAAAAATCAATACAAACAACTAAATACGACTATGACTTGACTATAGTGAAATTAACTTATTAAATACGTACCTTTATATTTTTCCCGACGTTCACAATACCATCTTTGCACAAGCTTTCTGTACCACTCCATTAGGTTTGTAATCGGAACTTTTCTGACATCTCTTGTTAAATTATTGATTGACTCAGCTGAGTTAGACGTCATGTAATTGTAACGATCACGAGGGCAATATGCCCTAGACCACCTTTCAACACCCGCTTCAATCAACTTCTCGTATACATCTGGTCTTTTTGATCCAAGTTCATTTATTGCCATTCGAAAATCTTCAACAGTGTAAGCTTTGCACATCTTCCAGAATAAACACTGCATCTTAATACTCTTCAATTTGCAATTCATCATCAAATGCCTACAACAATAACCATGAAATGCATTTGGAAATACAGCTTCACAAGACGATAAGATTGCTGCATGTCTATCAGATATGATAGTCAAATTTGGAATTTCCCCTATACATTCTTTCAACTTCGACAAAAACCATGTCCATGAAGGACCAGTTTCACCTTGAGACACACCGGTGGCAATTGGTATAATCTGATTGTTGCCATCCATTCCAACCGCTAACAGATTTGTGCCTTCGTATCTGCCTTTAAGATGTGCTTGCAAACAATATTATCAACGGTCGCATACTTCTAACATTTCTAAACACTCCGAATCTAATTAAATAAGGCACAATTAGTTAACGACAAATTACAATTAAAAAATATTTCATTAACAGTTATTATATAAATACTTACCACAACACCAAAAGCAATAAAAACCATCTTAAAACAGTTCTTCGAACATCAGTCCCTCAGTATGTAACAGTAAGTACCGTCATTTGTCAACTCTAAATTATGACAATAATACGCTAACTGTGCAAAAGATGCCACCGGGTAACCCAAATTATATTCCAACGCAACATTCTTTGCTCTCCATGCTTGTTTATAACTTATATCAATGTTCATGTCCGTGTATATGTCTTGTTTTATGTCTTTTCCCTTTTAGATTCTAGTGTTATCTTTGAACTTAGGTTCTAGTAAACGACCCAATAATTTTGATGTAGCATTACGATGATGCATACCTATTTGTGTTTTAGGACAAGTGTGGTGGTCGTGTATGGTTCCTAATTCCCATTTACTACTACCTTTGCACTTACTTGATATTATTTTCTAATTGCAATCATCATTCCTACAAATTACATCATATTGTGTTGTATCTGATTTTCTAGTCTTAAACTGATAACCGTCTAAAAGAGCTTTATAACCAATTTCATACATACATAATTCTTTGCTATCAAATCTATCACCCTTTTTCAAAATACGAGCGGCATGTATGCTTGTGTCTCTTGTGGGTTTGATAATGGGTTGCGGATTTGGTGGAGTAGGGATGTATTTTAATGTATTTTTTGCCCAAAGAGGTTCATACATGTCGGCTGCCTCATTATTTTCAAAGGTTTCATTTTTAGTAAATAAAGGCACTTTAATATCGATATCACAATTCATAGAAGTAGAAGGTTTTGAATTTAAGCATTTCTCAATCGTTTTAAAAAAAGAGTTTGAGTCGTACCTTTGAAGTTGCTAAATTTTTTGATGAAAAATCTGACATCATCCTCATCTACTATGTGGACGAACCTAGTACCAACCTTATAAGTTATCATGACATCGCACGTATCGTTCAAGTTGAACTTTTTCTTCACATAAGAAAGTAGTTCATTGTAACTAATATCTTTTCTTAGTGTAACACCAAAAGTCATTTCTTCATAAACGAAATATAAACTAATTTCATCACTTGATTCACCCATTTTTTTGTATTAATAATTCAGCTTACAAACCATTTGTTTGTATATATAGGTAAATGTAACTTTCAACAACCTATAAGTACTTTATATATTTTTTAAGGATAAGTTGACTACTCGACTGGCAACTGCTCAACTAGTAAATTACACTTTGATTTGACAATTAATAAATGTTAGTAAGTAACTTTACATTTAATAGATATAAATAAACTCAACAACCTATAAGTACTTTATATATTTATTATTTTTTAAGGATAAGTTGACTACTCGACCGTTGACTACTCGACTGGCAACTGCTCAACTAGTAAATTACACTTTGATTTGACAATTAATAAATGTTAGTAAGTAACTTTACAATTAATAGATATAAATAAACTCAACAACCTATAAGTACTTTATATATTTATTATTTTTTAAGGATAAGTTGACTACTCGACTGACAACTGCTCAACTAGTAAATTACACTTTGATTTGACAATTAATAAATGTTAGTAAGTAACTTTACAATTAATAGATATAAATAAACTCAACAACCTATAAGTACTTTATATATTTATTATTTTTTAAGGATAAGTTGACTACTCGACCGTTGACTACTCGACTGGCAACTGCTCAACTAGTAAATTACACTTTGATTTGACAATTAATAAATGTTAGTAAGTACCTAGTATTTTTTAAGGATACATTAAATTCTACACAACTACCTCGTATTATATAATACTCATTAACTTAAACTCACCTCGTACAATCAAATTTACCTTAACACTACTCATTTAATTTGTTGGTATTTTAACTTGTGCACAAGATGTCTTCTGAAGGGTCAGACTCAACAATTTGTAGCGATATAGTTTTTCGAGACTGGGTGTAAGTTCTTTAATATTAGTTATTTGACTTTACAATATTTGTGGTTTTTAATGTTAATTGGTTAATTGGTTATTTTATAATCTTTACACAGGAATTCGTATTCATGTGATGAAATCGTGTTAGATATTTTCTACAATGGTTGTTTCTTTATTTACCCATTTAACTACGGTGGAGATGCTTTAGAATTAAAGATATCTAAGGTTAATAAGTTGTCTTATAAGCAAATGTGTGATTTGTTGGTTGAGAAAGTCAACGAGGATATTTGGCATTGGTTTTATTGTAAACCCGATTGTTGCCTAGAAGAAGGATTGACTATTGTTGAAAATGATAGGGATGTAAAAATAATGTATGAAATGGCTAACTTGCATGGTCACCTTGAAGTGTTTGTTGCTCATTTTCCTCAATACATAGTAACTGACTACTATTTGAAGAACTTGTGTGTTGATGAGACAGACGACGAGGTGACGAAATAACTTCTAAGTCACCAAAAGATAATCAAACAGGTTTCTGGTTTGTCGTTGGAAGAGATGCATGCATGGGGAAAAAGAGCAATCATCACCATGTTATCTAATATCTCCTAATCCTCTAAAGGCTAAATGTTTCCCTAGTGACTTAAAAGACAAGTCTCTTTTGGACGACTTTGAGAAGGTAGAAGGTGAAGGTGAAGGTTTGGGATCATCAAGCTCTAAGTTTCGTTTGGTTTAAGTGTTCACGTTTGGTTGTCACAATCTGTTGAATTTCCTTTATGTTTACCTAGTGACATAAGTTTCGTTTATTTTAGTTGTTGGTCACAATGTTCCTAGGACCTTTATCTTAGTTGTAATTTAGTTTATCTTTATTGTAATTTCGCTTATCTTATTTGTAATTTCGTTTCTAGGTTGTAATCCAAGTTAACTTCTTTTTTAATGTTATAACTAGTTATTTTTCTCAAATGGATCAAAACTTCCAAATACATAAAAAGAGTTTTATACAAAATATTCACCTTTTTACCACAAATTTATTACTAATAAATATTCACCTAACATGAAGTAAATATACTCAACCACTTAACCAACTGGGCTAGCTCAATTGGCCACCAAGATTCGTTAGGGGCTTGGGAAGGGGATGTTTGGCTAGGGAAGGTCTCAAGTTCGAGTCCCACCTGGGACTTTTACCCCTTCAGGCGGAATAGGAGGAAGTACAGGCGGGTTCAGGGTACAACATACTGCCCAATTGGATGTCACTGTTGGACCTGAACCACTAACAACTAACAAGTCGTTCTAAAAAAATATACTCAACCACTTTCTTTTTTCTCCTTATATATATACATCTATTAACAAGTGTTTTTATACACCAAACAAATTTCAACTACTACATGGAAAACCAAAATTTGTGTAGGTACTGTGGAGCAAGAAGTACAATAACAACTTCATGGACTCCTAGAAACCTCGGACGTCATTTTCACCTTTGTCTAAATTGTTGTTTAAGTCATTGGTTTGATCCGCCAATGTGTGCAAGAGATGTGACTATCATTCCGGGTTTATTAAGAAAAATCAATAATTTAGAAGAAAATGCAAGGGTGAATGCTAGTGAAGCAAGAAGAATGAAAGTTATTCTATTGTTTAGTTGGTTTATTTTTGTTTTGTATGTCTTCATGAAAGAATGAAAGAATCTTCATATGCTTTTAATAAAGTCTGTTTTAGCTTTTAATAAGTTTATCTAGTTTTTAAGGGGTGTTTGGGATAAGCAGTGATAATGCAACAAAATTAAGTATAGTCTATTTTTGGTGTTCAAAATGAGTTTGATTAGTATCATTCTACATCTGATTTGAGTTTGTAGTTTTTGGAATAGCCTTTTAAACATTTAAGCTCAAAATTCAGTCAAGTTTGCTAGTATTAGGATTGCTCTTAAAAGTCAAAGTATGCAGATCATTTGTAGTTAGCATTAAGCTGATTTTAGATTAATTGTTGTTAAAATAAGCTCATCAAGGTCTGTTCTCAATCTGTTTTAAGTTTTTAGCTTGTCAAAAGTGCTTTTGAGTCTTAAATTTCAAGCAACAAGTTGTCCTTTATTTTCAAAAAGCCAAAAAATAGTAGTGTAGACTGTCCTTTTCATTTGCATTTTTCTAGCTATTTCTTTATCAAGTTTGCTTAATTCCTGCTTATTTGTGTTATTAGCTTATAGGGCTTAATCTGTTTTTAGTTTTCATCTTATTTCAAGTGCTTAATTGTCCTAAATCTTAGCTAAAAATCTGTCAAAAAGTCCTTTAAGTCCCTTTTTGAGTCAAACTGTCTTTATGCATTTAGTTGATTTTCAGTTTATTTTATTTGCTTATTTCTAGTCATAATTGCTTATTAGGTCTAGGTTTAGGTCTGTTTCTAGATTATTGGTCTTCATTTAGCTTTTTGGTCTTCTTTGAGCTTATAAAGTCCAAACAGTTTTGTTAAATGTCAAAAAGTCTTAACAAGCCAAACTGTTACTTTTTTATGATTATTTCTAGCTTATTAATAAGTTCTATAAGTCCTTTTATTAAAGTTGCTTATTTCTGTTTAAAGTTTAGTTTTTTCAAAAAGAAAAATAAACAAAATGTTTTCCAAAAAGGGACAGTCACAGGACTCGAACCTGTGACCTCCCCCACACAACACACACGTCATACCATTGCGCCCTTGGGTCTTTTTTGTTATATGCATATTCAATTTATTTCTTATACTCATTTAAGATTTAGCTTATACAGCTTATTTTGATTTTTTCCAGTTTATTGGCTTCAGCTTTTTGATCCGTTTTTCCTTGTAAACCTCAAAAATAGTCTCTAGTATTTTTAGAATTTTTTATAAAATTTTTGGATTAAGTCTAGTATTTTTAATATAATTTTTAGTCTTATTTAGTTTTAAAAATCATTTTAAATAGTTTAAAAATATAAAAAAATAATTTTTATCATTTAAAAAATAGTTTCATGCATTTAGTTTAAGAAATTTGCATTTTGAGTTTTTAGAGTTTTATTTTGTCTTATTTAGTTAATTAGTAATATTAGTTAAATCGTTAATTGTTTTTAAATGTTGTTTAGATTTTTAAATTGCCTTTATTCCTAGTTTAGTGTGCCTTTATATGCTTTCTCTTTGCGTTAGTAGATTTAGAATCCAAAATCCAAAATTTCGATTATTCAAGCACGCGATCATGAACTGAAACAAGATTCTCAATATTCACGCTTCGTTGGGAAAACGACTCGGGAACTATTTGAACTTTATCCTTTCCTAAGGGTAATTTTCTCATCAATACTTTCTGGTTATATATTATATACTATTTGAGATGAAGCATGAAAGTCTGTTATAAATTTCTTATTCATTGTATACTCTCTTTTGTACATAAAGAGAAAGCTTAAGTTCAACGCTTTATTAGATATGAATAGAGTAATCACATGATGTCTAAATGATGTAATTATTATGAGCAGTTGGTATTGCATATAACTAGGAGTCCAAATGATTCCTTCTCCAGAACTCTGCATTGAACAACCCTACTTGTTTCCAAGTTAAGTGGTGATGCAATTATGTGGTGAAAATGGGTTGAATTGGTTAGCTTTTTTTTAAGTTACTGGAATCTAATACCATCATAAGTTACAAAAGAAGTTACTGGAAAGATAAGTTAGTGGAATCTAATAACATCATAAGTTACAAAAGATAAGTTACTAGAAAGATAAGTTAGTGGAACCCAACTAACAAACTAGTCCAAGACAACAATAGTGTTTTCAACAAACATTCCACAACGCCAAATCAACATCTTCATTTAGCAATCTTGTACTTCCAAAAGAAGTCTGTTAAGTGTTCACGGTATGCTAAGCCTGCCTGGGTTGGATTACTAACCTCCAATGGTAGATTATTCAACAACCTATATAAATTTCACATAACCTAAATTCTGCAATCACCGGTAAATTTTCCTTGCCGGGGGACATTAACATCATACTGATAGCTGATAGAGTAGTTACTTGGATCAATATTTTTCTTTTCCATTACCTCAATTTGTATCAATAGATTTGGAAGTTTATCTACATACAATTGCCTCGCGTCCAGCCACCATTTTCGATCTTCAACAATCAAGTTTTTTGAAGGTAGGCTGTCATAAAAAGTTATGACACCAGAACGAATATGGAATTCAGCAAGGACCCAATGATTATCCTCGGCATTGATCGGAAAGTAAACCTGCATATTAAGAGACATAAGATTTGAATTAAACATACTACATATTGACAAACATAAGATATATTACAAACACATAAAACTATATCTCACCTTTTCGACAGATTCAGAAAACCAAGGCACGCCATAAGTCACCCCATCAACAAAACAACACGGCATCTTATCCCCAAGCATAAAAGTGTTAAAAATGGACCGCAAATTGCCCAATCAGCTTCTGCCGGTCTATAATGCCACAGATATAACACCCATATATCTAGATGCTGTTATGATTCAAATTATATATCAGATATTTACATTTAATTATTTTAGCGAAATTTTAAAGATGTTCTAAATTACATACCGTATCAGACAGCCACCCACGCCTTTCTTTGCCTATACCTAATAATCTTTCCCAGAAATCAGAACACACAAATGAACCCTTATTTGTCCATAAAAAGTAAAAAACACTTATCTTTTTTGTCTTGCAACATATCACTAATTTCAGGAGACACAATCGTTTTTGTTTTTGGCGCATATTTTGGGCGAAATAAATCCTAACAAAAGAATAAAAGTGGATGGTAACAACAACATAGCAAGTATAAATAAACAAAGGCCTAGTGTGTTTCTTTGAATAATTTGAAGTAGATAATCATAGATAGAGGAGTTACATACCTCTTTCCAATCTGGAATGACTTTACCATCATGGGCGGTTAAAGGAAGACACCTCTTTTTTACTTTCTTATTCCTAGCACGCACTTTATGATTTTTTTGGGCAGATTCAGGCTGGATCGTGTATGGTGATACGTGATACTTACTCGCTTTAGCTTCTCGTTGAACCTGAAAATAAAGGTATGTAAATGAATTATAACTTTGTTATGTGTTACACAATAGATAAGGTTTAAAGAGGCTTTTAAGGCAAGTGCTATTAGCATCATTTTCCTCTTCAACAGAATCGCAACTATGTGACTGAGTCTCGGAAATCATTGATATTGATGTTTCGCCACTTTTGCATCCTTCAATGGGAGTTTCAATCACCATGGGTTGAATTGGCGTTTGATTATGAAATTTTGACAAATATGTGATTGCGTTATTTAGGTAAAATTAGATATGGGGAAAATAGGCTTTTAAGGCATGTGTTATTAACCTTAGCATCATTGGCCTCTTTAGCAGAATCGCAAGTATGTGACTAAGTCTCAGAAATAATTGATTTTGATGTTTCGCCACCTTTGCATCCTTCAACGGGAGTTTCAATCACCATGGGTTGAATTGGCGACTGATTTTGAAATTTTGACAAATATGTGATTGCGTTATTTAGGTAAAATTAGATATGGGAAAAAGAGGCTTTTAAGGCAAGTGTTATTAACCTTAGCATCATTGGCCTCTTCAACAGAATCGCAAGTATGTGACTGAGTCTCGGAAATCATTGATTTTGATGTTTCGCCACTTTTGTATCCTTCAACGGGAGTTTCAATCACCATGGGTTGAATTGGCGACTGATTATGAAATTTTTACAAATATGTGATTGCGTTATTTAGGTAAAAAATGATAGTTAATATTAGAGGATAAGGATATGTTTACCTCTTTAGGAATATCAAAATTGATTATCTTCATAAGAGCATCAACTGCAATCTTTTCGGCTCCTGCTAGTGGAACTTCACAATTCTTTGATGAAACCTGTTGGTGCTCTTCAACAATGAAATTCAGACCTGAAAATTATGGTTCTTCTAACGCTTGTATAAATACATGTAGGGGAATGTCAATTTTCATGTTGGTGTTGGCTGTGATGGTGATTACACTCAACAACTTGGTAGTGAAGCGTTTGACAACAAATTAATTTTTTTTTTGGTTTACATATATTCTCCATTACAAAGTTTCACAAGGGCACAAATGGCATCCTTGACTCAAACCTGGCGCTTGACATGGCTTGTCTACTTGAGTTATACTATTCTTAAATGATATAGCCTATTCTACATAACATTAATCAACACACATTCTGGGGTCGAAGGCATCATTCTGGATGTAAAATAGTAGCCATAGAGGCAGAATACACTAGACTCATCATTAACCAAATTTTCCCATTCAACAGTTTAGTCAAAATCATGAATTAAATTATTGTCTGCCACATTTTGGTCAAATTCATTTTGCTCTACAACCTGTACATATACACAAAATGACAGTAGATAGAACTTTAACAAGCATAATCAATCACAAAACTAGTAATAAATGGTTGTTCTATATGATGTAAAACATACCTTTGGATCATGATCAAAATCCATAGAATCATTATGCACATTATTTGCATTTATATCAGTTGCACATGAGGTCTGCAAAAAGGAAGAATTTTAGTCAAATTACTAAGTAAACAAAACGTCTAATAAATTATTATGTTAAACTAAGTAAACGACAAACCTTAACAGAACTATCAACGCACATAGACTCTTTATTTCCAGCCTTAACATCAGATCCAAGATGGCTGAAAAATACATCATAATTGGTTTAGTAAACAATACATTAAGAAAAATAGCTCTATGCATAGCAAAAAACAAAACATTAAACTCATCAAATAAACATCACAAGACATACATTTTATCAACAGACTACTTTTTTTTGCTGACAACATTTGAGGTCTGAAATAAAACATAAATCATCAAATAACAAAAATAGCTCAATGCATAGAAGAAACAAAAAAGGTTACCTTTTCAAGATTAGGAGATCTAGGTATCTTCAAAAAATCCTCAATTGATGTTATACGTCTCTGAAATTCCACTTCCATATCCGTGATCTTCTTCATAAGAGCAACACGATTATGTGGAATTTCAGTCTAACTACCAAAATCCTGTAAAAATATGGTAATTTATGTTAAATATTTATCTAAGTTTAAAAAAGTACCGTATAATTATATAGATATATATACTTTATAAAAAAAAGAAAACCTTACATGATGATCAAATTTCATACTATTGCTAAACACATTAGTAACATGACTATCAGATCCAGTTTTAGATGTCTGCATTGAAAAATAAGGTATTGTGTTAGCTAATAAAATAAGGATATATTTTATATAGGATATATTTTATAGAAGTATCGAACCTTATGATGATTAACAAATTGCTCAACTGCGGTTATACGACTCTGAAAATCTCGTTGCATATCAAAAATCTTCTTTAAAAGCTCTAGTACACTCAAACCTTCTTCAACATCACGGTGAACATTTGGTACACTCAAACCTTCATCAACATCATGGTGAACATTGGTACGTACATCTACCTCATGGTGAACCTCTGTGCGTACATGTGTATGAGGTAACAAGGCACGGATCCAGCGGATGGTGAATCCGTGGGTCGCACCATCCAACTATTTGGGACAGCGTTTGAATTTCAAAGGCTTGCCTATAAATAGTAACCTTAAGCCTTCATTTTAAACAACTCTTGAAAAATATTTTTCACATACATCTTTTATCTTATATATTCTTTGATCATTATACTTGTTACATAATCCGTGTTGGAAATTATATTTGAGTTGATAAGACAAAACATATGAAAGATGAAGGACTTAAAAGACAAAGAAGGAATTCTTCAAATGATGGAAGATTTTGAAGATACTAGAAGATCTCCTTAAGAAGATAAAGATAACAGAAGATATTCTTAAATGATTAAAAGATTTATTTGTCTAATATCTTCCATTGTAAGTCTTGGATTCCTTATGTTATAAAAGGAGGTCCCAGGCGTGTAGTTTAGGTGTGCAATTCGTGAGTTCCATAGTGTACCTAAATGTGTGTGTGTGTGAGTGTGTATTCCAGGCGTATGTAATGTAGACGCAACATGTATTGTTTAGCCTTAAGGTCAAGGTAACTTGATCCTGTTACAGTTCATTGATGTAACCGTATTATTCTAATCAAATAATATTGGGGCTTAGAGTGTTATATGGTAAAACCTTGTTCATAACATTGTTCTTTATTTTTTAATTCCGCTATGCAAAATATGTTATCAATGTTATTAATCCTAGATATAAGTTCTAAACAAACTTGAGCTAAACGATTTTTAACGTGGTATCAGAGCTTGTGTTTTGAAACTTTGATCTGGAAGAAACTAACAAGAAGAACTCTTTACTCACAAGGAAGAGATGGATCTAGAAACTGCTCAAATCACTACTACTGCAAAGTTGCACACTCTCAGACAGGGTGAATATGATATGTGAAGGCTAAGGATTGAGCAATACTTTCAAGTACAAGACTATGCTCTATGGGATGTCATAGAGAATGGAAACTCATTCAAACCTGCAGCTAAAACAACAACAAATGCTGATGGTACCTCAACTACACTAATACCAGGTCCTATAACTACTGAAGAAAAGGTTCAAAAGAAGAATGATATGAAGGCAAGAAGTGTGTTACTGATGGCACTTCCTAATCAACATCTAATGACCTTTAATCAGTACAAAGATGCTAAGACTTTGTTTGATGCTATACAAACAAGATTCGGTGGTAATGAAGCCACATAAGACTCAAAAGACTCTCATGAAGAAAATGTATAAGAACTTTAGTGCTCCAAGCACATATTCTATTGACTTTATTTTTAACAGGCTTTAGAAAATTGTAAGTCAGCTGGCTATCTTGGGTGAAAATATTTCACAAGAAGATCTCAATTTGAAATTTTTGAGAAGTGTGCCTTCTGAATAGAATACTCATGTTGTGGTCTGGAGGAATAAACCTGATCTAGACATAATGATCTTTGATGATCTCTACAACAATTTTAAGATTGTTGAACAAGAGGTTAAAGGAACTACAAGCACCAATTCTACACAATCAACTGTAGACCGGTTACCTAATCTAACAGGATCAATGAAACATTGATCTTGGTGCTAAAACAAAACCAATCTAGGCATCCACAATGAGACTTGACGCCTAGAAAACACACACACTTTCCTGGTGTTTACATCTTGACACACTTAAAACAATACGACCTATATCTCTTTATATAATAAAGATATTAGGTTTACAAAGGATAAATATTTTGAAACAACTAAATCTTCCTAACTATTATAATTACCTTCTGTAATCTTCCATCATTTGAAGAATTACTCCTTTGCCTTTTAAGTCCTTCATCTTTCATATGTTTTGTCTTATCAACTCAAATATAATTCTCAACAATCTTCCCCTAGTTGATAATGACAAAACCAAAATAAGCACGAACTTCTTCCCCTGAAGCTAATATATCTGAAAGAATAGAACTATACCACCAAGGATCTATAAGTTGCAAATCATCTTTGTGACGCCTTTTTTTCAAGTTTGTAACGCCTTTTTTTGTTTATACCTCCTTTTATAACATAAAGAGTCCAAGACTTACAATGGAAGATATTAGACAAATAAATCTTTTAATCATTTAGGAATATCTTCTGTTATCTTTATCTTCTTAAGGAGATCTTCTAGTATCTTCAAAATCTTCCATCATTTGAAGAATTCCTCCTTTGTCTTTTAAGTCTTTCATCTTTCATATGTTTTGTCTTATCAACACAAATATAATTCCTAACAATCTTCCCCTAGTTGATAATGACAAAACCAAAATAAGCACGAACTTCTTCCCCTGAAGCTAATATATATGAAAGAATAGAACTATACCACCAAGGATCTACAAGTTGCAAATCATCTTTGTAACGCCTTCTTCCCTTTTTTGTCATAATCAATTAGGGGACTAAAGTATGCAACTTTGATTTCAACAACCACAAACCACTATCACACTTCTAATCCAGCCTTCCAACAACTCAAATTACCCTCCATGATGCGCCTTAAGATAAATGAACTTGCTCAATAGAAACTTAAAATAGCAGTAGTAATAATGACTTACAGTAGTAAAAAACTTCACCTCATGTGGTGCATGTAAATGGTTAAACATTTTAACAATAAGCTTCCCCTGAAACCCATATGTTAACCATTTCTTGAATCTTCAATTCTGTAGGCTCTATGTAATGATTACTGATGAAGAAAACTAAGTATAACGAACTTGATGCTGAAGTAGAACAACCCAAACTTGTATCTTATATCTTGTACTATCCACGTGACGTCAAACTCATACCAAGACCAAAGTATAAGTAGATCGCAACCTCTTGACAAAATCCTCATCTTTTATGAGACACTAAGCACAACAACGTAACTCCTTAAAGTGATAGCAAATGTGAGCATTGAGCACTATAAGTTTGTAGATCACACACCTTTGCTAGAGTCGTCAAGTTTTCGTCACAACATTGAAAACACAAACAAGTAACCTCATGCTAAAAGGTATGATAAAACACATACTCGAGTAATGCCACTTCAACTTCAAATAAGTGATAATTAATCATCTTCGTAACTAATTATACCAATAAATATGAGCCTTAAAACCTTTAAGAACATTTAAAATCATAAACTGTTCGAAACAGTAGAAACCAAAACCAAAAACTTCCTTCTTGTGTGTGTTGTCCGATATCTCCAAACCAACCGAGAAATAAATTCTTCTTTGTCCGATATCGGCTAAAGCTGACAGTACTAACTATATATAGAGCAGTACAAATGGGAAGTATTAATTTTTAAGCTGGCAATATAAACACATGCAGCCAAAAGTACTAAGTATTCAACTGGAAGTACTAAAACACAACGAGCAGCACTAACTTCTTATATCCCGATCAGTACTAACTCATCCAAGCCCACAGCGGTACAAACAATAAACTTGACAGTATGAACGAGTAGTAGCAGCTTTAAATAGATAACTGGCAGTAGTAAGTTACCTTGTGACAGTAATAAACTCCAATGAGCAGTACTAAGTTACCATTAGGGTTTTATAAACCTTAAATCTTGTACCTTCTTGTGCTCATGTTTCCCCTTAAAAGATTCATACAAACCTGTCGCTTCATGTTTCTATGACACCTAAACCAGCATATACCTAAAGACAAGCAACAATTAGGGTTTAAAGAGATTCGTACCATATCTCTTCCCCTAAACTTGTTATACAACTTTCTCGATTCTTCATGTTTCATGTTTAGGGTTTATGAAGTCAAAACAGAAAATTATATCACATGGTATATAAACATCATTACCACGAATCAAAATCACATTACCATGAACCATAAGTATCATCATCACGAATCACAAAGCTGCCATCTAGAACTTTTTTATTCAAGCTTATATTACTTTAAAGCTTGACCTCAAATCTACTTAAAACAACTTTTAAAAACTATTTTGAAAATAAAATGATCAAAGAAAAAGCTAATTGAAAAGGCTGATAATTCATTTTACCCTACTTTTTGTTATTATATCAAAAGACAAAGTACTACTTTGAGACCTAAAACCAGATAAGCTAATGAACTAAATTCTACAAAATAAGATTGAACAGATCTAATATGACCTAAAAACTACTTGTGCTCAAAATTTGAAAGGCTAACAACTACTTTTACCTACTGATTTTATAGCTAGAAATTAGCTTTAAAGCCTTTTATCCTATCTGGTGCATTTGACCCCAATCCATAAAACCAATTAGTGCAGACCTTTCAAACTAACTTCTACACTAATAATTCACCAAAGTAACAACAAATTCACTAAGAATAATAGCTAGAAACAATCAAAACTCAATGAGCTTAAAGATCTAAGCTTAACTGACTCAGATTCTATACAAACCAATTAAGAATTAATGAACAAGTTCAAATTACCAGATAGTGCAGTGCTTATAATAACCCTAATGATCAACTTTCAAGAATCAAATAAGCTAAAACTATAAGCTACAAGCTAAAGCTAATTTTTATGGATTTTTCAACTGTTTTATAACTAAAACTAATAAAATGAGATTTAAACTACAAATTGAACATAATGAGCATTAAACAACTATAATAAGCTACAATAAGCTAATCTAAACAGAAATAAGCTACTATTAAGCAGGATTAAGCTACAATGTAATTTTAAGCTATAAAATGAAAATGAGGACTTACAATTGCCTTTGCACAAACAAGGCTTAAAAATGCTCTTATGAGCTAATCAACAAGCTCGAGCTTATCATAGATAAGCTAGTGTGGTCCTGAAAACCCTTCCATTTCTGGTTTCCTTTCCAAAAGTAAGCTGAGGTAAATTTGAGGTTGGATTTGAGAATTATTAAGCTCATATAAGCTTTAAGAGCTTAAATGAGAATTTAACTAGCTTGAGTAGAGTTTAATAGCTTATTAAGAGCTTATTGAGACTTATCAAACCATATTGCATATTAAGTAAAAACGGATTAAAACACAAGATTAAAAGTAAACTGCAATCTTCTCATCATAGACACGATCATAAAAACACCTTGTAGATCCTAGATCAAGAGCTCCGTGGCTCTGATACTAGTTGTTAAGAATCGTTTATAACTCAAGTTTGTTTAGAACTTATATCTAGGATTAACATAAGTCATCTTTGTAACGCCTTTTTTTACAGTCCTTCTAGAGCTGTCTTGAACTGCAAGCTCAAGCTCAAGCTCAAATTCTTAGAACATGGCTTTTGTGTCATCTCCTAGCAGTACTAATGAACTTAATACTGCTTATGGAGTTAGTACTGCTAACACTCAAGTTAGCCTTCCTAGCACTCAAGTTAGCACTGCTAGTACTCAAGTTAGTACTGCTAACTTAAGTGATGACACTATTTATGCATTTTTAGCCAGTCAACCAAATGGGTCTCAACTTGTATATGAGGACCTTGAACAAATCCATGAAGATGACATAGAAGAGATGGATTTGAAGTGGCAGTTAGCATTGCTGAGCATGAGGACAAGAAGGTTTTTCCAAAAAACTGGTAGAAAGATCACTATCAATGGGAGTGACACAACTGGATATGACAAGTCTAAGGTGGAGTGTTTCAACTGCCATAAGATGGGACACTTTGCAAGGGAATGCAGAGGACCTAGGAACCAAGATAGCAGAAACAGGAATCAAGACAGCTCTAGAAGGACTGTAAATGTAGAAGAAACTTCTTCCAAAGCCATGGTGGCTATTGATGGAGCTGGTTTTGACTGGAGCTATATGGCAGATGATGAAGTCCCTACAAACATGGCTCTTATGGCTTTTTCAGACTCTGAGGTACATAATGACAAAACTTGTTCAAAAACCTGTCTAAAAAGCTTTGAAACTCTTAAAACTCAACTTGATGATTTAAGAATAGAGTTTAACAAATCTGAGTTCAATTTAGCTACTTATAAAAGAGGGTTAGCATCTGTAGAAGAGCAACTTGTCTTTTACAAAAAGAATGAGGTTATTTTTTGTGAGCAACTTGCTGTTCTTAAAAGAGATATCTCATATAAAGACTCAGAAATTAGTATGCTTAAAAGTGAGTTAGAAAAGCTTAAGCAAGAAAAAGAAAGCAATCAACTTAAAATTGAAAATTTTGATAATGCTTCTAAGAGTCTAGACAAATTAATAGGGAGTCAGATAACTGATAAAAGTAGAAAGGGTGTGGGGTTTGTAAGCTATAATGCTATTCCACCTCCCCCTACAGGGTTATTTTCACCCCCAAAATTTGATTTGTCTAACTCTGGTCTAGAGGAGTTCCAACAGCCTGAGTTTGAAGGCTATGGACCTAAGACTAGTAAGAGTGTCAATGAAGATACTTCTAATGAGGTTAGGGAATCTCTTGATGCCCCATTGGTTGAGGAGTTGGTGTCAAATGATAAATTAGAGAAGAAAACTGGTTTTCTTATTGTTGCTAAGATACATTTTGTTAGACCTCAACAACAAGACAAACCAGTTAGGAAACCGATTAAGTATGCTAAAATGTACAGATCCTAAACTCCTAGGGGAAATCAAAGAAACTAGAACAATCAAAAGTCCCAACAGCTTGGAAGTGACTTTGTGATGTACAATAAAGCTTGTTTTGTTTATGGAAGTTTTGACCATTTGTAGGCTAATTGCAATTACCATCAAAGGGAAAGGGTGGTATCTGGGAATAATTATACAAGGGTAAATTACAATTATTCTGCTCAAAAAGCTCACCCAAGTGCTCAAAGGAACATGGTTCCAAGAGCGTTTTTAATATGATATGATGGCTCGAGAACACTTATACTGGCTAGGCCAGTTTATACTTGATCATCTCAAAACTCACAGTTTATATGCGCTTGACCAATGTCACTATTTTTCTAAATCAGCAAAATCAACTGTAAAGGAAGCCCTATCAATGAGGACATCATTAAGTAAAAAACTTTTAGTCAAAAAGTTAATACTGCTAAGGGAAATTTTTATACTGCTAGGCCAAAAACAGTTAATACTGCTAGGCCAAATACAGCAGTAGTTAATGCGGTTAGGGCAAATCAGGTTAATACTGTTAAGGCCTCAACATATTGGGTTTGGAGACCTACCAAACATAACAGTGCATTAATTACTTTCAAAAGACATAATTATGTTGATACACGAGGCAGATCCAAGTCAGTGATGGCTTGGGTCTCCAAAGGAAACTAATCTCCTTATCTTTGTGTATAGGGTCATCGACAAAAAGAAGATCAGGGCTATGTTGACAGTGGATGCTCAAGGCACATGACATGCAACATGTCCTATCTCTCAGACTTCAAAAAATTTGATAGAGGATATGTTACATTTAGGGGAGGAGCCAAAAGAGGAAGAATTACTGGTAAATGAACTCTTAAAACTAGTAAAATTGATTTTGAAGATGTGTACTTTGTCAAGGAGTTACAGTTCAACCTTTTTAGTGTTTCATAGATGTGTGACAAAAAGAATAATGTTCTTTTTACTGACACTGGATGTTTTGTTTTGTCTCCCGGTTTTAAGTTAGCTAATGAAAGTGAGGTTTTAATTAAAGTTCCTAGAAAGAACAATATGTACAGTGTTGATATGAAGAATATTGTTCCTAATAGAGAGTTTAAACTTGTCTTGTTGCAAAGGCCAGACTTGATGAATCGCAACATGGCTTATGGCATAGGAGGCTAGGTCATGTAAAATTTAAAACTATTAATAAACTAGTTAAGGATAACCTTGTGAAAGGTTTACCAATAAAAGGTTTTAAAAATGACCAAACTTGTGTTGCTTGCCTTAAGGGTAAACAACATAAAGCCTCCTGTAAGTCCAAAATTCAAAACTCTATTACTCAGCATTTATTCATGTTACATATGAACTTGTTTGGTCTAACTTTTGTGAGCATCTTAATGAATAAGAAATATTGTCTAGTTTTCACTGATGATTATAATAGATTTACTTGGGTTTCTTTTTAGCATCTAAGGATGAAAACTTAGTGGCATTACTTAAGAGCTTTATAAATCAGATAGAAAATCTAGTTGATAAGAAAGTAAAGATAATCAGATATGACAATGGAACAGAGTTCAAAAATAAAGTTATGAGTGAGTTTTGTGAAAAGAAAGGCATTAAGAGGGAATTTAGTATAGCTAGAACTCCTTAGCAAAATGGTGTTGCTAAGAGAAGAAATATAACACTATTTGAGGCTGCCAGAACCATGTTAGCTGACTCTAAGTTACCTACTACATTTTGGGCTGAAGCAGTTAATACTGCTTGCTATGTGCAGAATAGGGTATTAGTAGTCAAGCCTCATAAGAAGACCCCTTATGAACTCTTTTAGTGGTAAAACACCTTCTCTAAGATTTATGACAACATTTGGGTTTATGTTACCATTCTTAATACTTTGAAATCATGTTAGGCAAGTTTGTGGAATGTATGATGATGGATTCTTTGTTGGGATATCATTTGAATAGTAAGCTTTTTTAGAGTATACAACATTAAGAAACTCGGAAAGTAGAAGATATTGCTATGTTAGGTTATTGGAGGATAAGCCTATTATTGCAGGTGATGGACCAAAGTGGCTATTTGATATTGATGTTCTAACAAAATCAATGAATTATGTGTCAGTTGTTGCAGGTTCAAACTCTAATGATTTTGTAGGTACACAAAAAAGTATTGGTACAGGTCATTCTAGCAAGGAGCCACTATGGAAAGATGGTTCACTATTTGATTCTTCTCCAAAGAATACTAGCAATGATGAACCACAACCTTCTAGTGATGCTAGAAAGAAGGATGATGATGGTGGAATTGATAATTAAGGTGGGGCCTTGAAAACAGTTCTATGATGTTTTATAATTCTGGGCCAAGTATTAATACTGCTAGTACAAATATTAATACTGAATTTGATATGAGCAACATTACTAACACATATCTACTTCCTACTAATCCAAGTACAAGAATCCATAAAGATCATTCACTTGATCATGTGATTGGAAATGTATAGTCTGGTGTACAAACAAGGAGAATGACAAGGTCTACAAATGAACAAGGATTTATTAGTACTGTTTATGAAGGGAAAACTCATGAAGACCTTCAAAATTGTCTATTTGCTTGTTTTTTTTATCACAAGTAGAACCCAAGAAGATGATTCAAGCTTTGACAGATCCAAGCTGGATAGAAGCAATGCAGGATAAGCTTCTACAGTTTAAATTACAGAAGGTTTGGACTTTGGTTGATTTACCATATGGCAAGAGGGCCATTAGGACTAAATGGGTGTACAAAAACAAGAAAGATGAGAGAGGAATTGTAATCAGAAACAAAGCAAGACTGGTTACATAGGGTTACACTCAAGAAGAAGGAATAGATTATGATGAGGTTTTTACTCCACTTGCAAGGATTGAATCAATTAGGCTGTTCTTAGCCTATACCTTATTCAAAGACTTTGTTGTGTACTAGATGGATGTGGAATGAGGGCCATTTTTGTATGGGCCCAAAAAAATAAGACTGAAGTCTTATGTCTGTCAACCTCTAGAATTTGAAGATCCAGAGTTCCCTAACAAAGTTTACAAGGTAGAAAAGGCATTATATGGTCTACATCAAGCTCCTATTTATTGGACAATGGATTTCAGAGAGGTCAGATTGATAAGACTTTGTTTATTAAAAGAATCAAAAGTGATATTCTACTAGTTTAAATATATGTTGATGATATCATTTTTGGATCTACTAAGAAGGAGTTATGCACTGATTTGAGTAAGTTTAATGAATATTATCTCTCCCCACCTAATCTCCGCTTAATATTGAAATTCCAGATGAGTTCTATAGGTGAACTCACTTTCTTCTTAGGACTTCAAGTGACACAAAAAGATGATGGGATTTTCATCAGTCAGGACAAGTATGTAGATGAAATCTTGAAGAAGTTTGGTTTTTTAACTGTGAAGACAACAAGTACACCCATAGAGACTTCAAAGCCATTGCTTAAGGATGCAGAAGTTGAAGATGTTGATGTTCACTTATATAGATCAATGATTGGATCATTGATGATTTCTATCATTTCAAGACTGATATATTGTTGCTGTATCTTGCTTATGCTAAGATTCCCCATGTTACAACCTAAAGGTTCACATCTTTCATGCTGTGAAAGAATCTTAGATACTGAAAGGACAATCTAAATTGGGCCTTTGGTATACCTACAGGAACTCTCCTTTTAATCTTGGAAGCTTCTTTTATGACAGTGACTATGCTGGTGCAAGTTTAGATAGGAAATCCACAATAGGAGGTTGTCAATTTCTTAGGAGGAGATTGATCTCATGGCAATGCAAGAAGCAAACTATAGTTGCCACCTCTACTACTAAAGCAGAGTATGTAGCTACTGCTAGTTGTTGTGGATAAGTACTCTAGATTCAAAATCAAATGCTGGATTATGGATACAACTTCATAAAAACCAAGATTTTCATTGACAATGAAAGCACCATCTGCATTGCTAAGAATCTAGTGTTTCACTCAAAGACAAAGCACATTGAAATTAGGCATCACTTTATCAGAGATTCAAATGAGAAGCAGCTTATTCAGATGATCAAGATTCACACATATATGAATGTTGAAGATTTACTCACAAAAGCACTGTGATGGTTCGGAAGATATCAAATTTGATTGCAAAGTATTGGAATGGTTAACTCCCTGACATGTATTGTTGAGGGAGGTTTATTGTTTATAAGCAACAATTTTGCCAAAACGATGCTTGAAATGGAATGGAACAGCAACTAATGATGAAATTCAAGTTAGTACTGTTGGCCTACCTTACTACTGGTAAGTATACTTTCTACTGTTGTTATAATTAATACTGTGAGCATTGAGAGAAAATAAAAACAGACAGAGAGAAAAAGTGAGCTTTAAATAATGAGAGAAAGCAAAAACAGATAAAGAGAAAGTGTGAGCTCAAAAGAATAGAGAGATGTGTGAAGTAAAAATAGACAGAGTGTTTTAGTGAGCAAAAGAATTGAGAGATACAGTGAGCTTAAAAACAAAAAGAGAGCTTGTGAGAATCAACATTGATGATGGAAATGTCTTTTGGAATGGAATTGAGGTTAAAACTAATACTACTAGGCTAAACTTAGTACTACTGAGCATTATTTTGTACTGTTAGTCTAAACTTAGTACTGCTGGGCATTACTTAGTACTGTTAGGCTAAACTTAGTACTGCTGGGCTACCGTTAATACTGTTCAGAGCATAACAGATTTTCCTTAATTAAATATAGCCATTGGATTATATCCGCTAACAACTTCGCTTATAGGTTTCCTTAAATTGGATGGTTCTTAATCTTTCTTTCACTCATAAGACTTTCTCAAGGTAAATAATCAAGTTTATTCTATCGGTCCAATCAAAACCTTAAGTGCTCTCCATATAATCTCAATTGCTTTGGTCCAACACATATACTCTTATAAATGAACCTATCCTAGACCTTAATCGAACTTCTCTTAATCAACAATGGGAATTTGGAATTCTGCGACAAACACAACATGGTTGCTTATCTAAAGAAACCATTTGGGAGTGAAGGATTCCAAGAGATGGTAGATTTTCTCAATGGTAGTCATATAAGGTATGCTCTTACTAAGAATCTTACTATCTATGTTTCTCTCATCAAAAAGGTTTGGCAGACTGCTACTGTCAGAAGAGTTAATAATAGAGAACAAGAAATAACTGCCATAGTTGATGGCAAAGAATTCACTGTTACTGAAGTGTGAGTCCTAAACTGAATAGATCTTTGCATCCTTCTAAGGGTGATAGCCAACTTGTTTAATTCAGAATTATAAAGAGATAACATGACTATGAATACTTATTGTATATGCGGAATCTACACAATAGTATTAAGAAGAACAATGAATAACTAAATAATGATTTCTATTAATCTGCTAAAGTGATTACAGATTACTAACTATGAGATATGCTTGTATGAGATGAGATATGTGTGTTGTTCTAGTTCTTATATCTATATCTCTAATGCCGTAGGGTTCCTTTTATAGACTAAGGATAAACCCTAATAGGCTTACAAAACGCATAAAAGATAATACATATCTTTTCCTACAATATCTCATACATATCTCTTAAACCAGGGTTACTAATATTGTTATACTATCGGTACTAACTATCTGAGCTAGCTTAACACGTTTGTAATGTCAGTATAATATAACTATCAAGTACTATATATATACTAGCTGGTTACTAAGTCAGGAATGGCTAATTACCAAAAAAATCCTCCCTAAACATGATTGTTGAATCGTTTAACTTCATGTTTCTCTAGGTTATTCTTATTACTGTTCTTGGAGAGGATGTATCCAAAAAACTTTAACACATCTTGATCCTGATCTTTTAAACACTATCCATGTTCATCAGCATCTTTGTCTTTTCGCAAACACCAGCAACATCTTTTTCAGGCAACAATTTCTCCAACTAAGTGCTTTATCAGTTTTTGTGGCACTACCAGCCATAACATGGATTTGTTATTCCTTTACTAGTGCCGTATACTTGGGATAGCCAATTTCTTTATTGCTAACAACAAGTAAATTGTATTACCCTTGTAGTTTTGAGTAAACTACCAACTATTAATGGATTTGACTTGTCTTTACCAAAGCTGTTTGATTTTGGACTAGTTAATGCTTCATTGCCATAACATGGTGCATTGATAAACCATATAGTTTTTAGCAAACTATCAGCTATCAACAGATTTGAGTAGTCTTTACCAAGAACTGTTTGATCCTGGACTAGCCAACTCTTCACCTTGAAGCAAGGTGAGTTGAAAACCCTACAATTTTTAGTAAATTGTCAACCATAAACGGATTTGAGAAGTCTTTCCCATAAGTCGTTTGCTTATGGACTAGCCAGATCTTATGCCTATTAAGCATGGTGAACTGATGACCATTTGTTGTGTGGTGGTTAGCCAACACTCAATCCCTTCTCATTTCCATTTACAATATCAATTCTCATCAATCTGTTGCTTAATGAATCTGATCAAATCTAGAGCAGCAGTACTTTCTCTTTTAACTTCCAATCCAAGATCAAGCATCCTTTGCAATAAATCCTTGGAAAGAGGATATCTTCTCTAAACTAACATATGGATGACTGTCCCATCTTTAAGTTCTAGTATGAAAACTCCATAAGCTTCATACAATCTCCAAGTGACAATCTCCCAATCTTATTGATCATCCCAGAAATCACTTTGATCATTTCCTTCTGTTGAGGATTCCACATTATCTTCAAATCTCCCCAAAGAAACAACTCAATTCCTTCTATTGTAATTTCTGAGTACTACTTCATTACTAAATCATATAAGTGAAACATATCTTGTCTATTAAAAATATGAAGTACCTCCATTAGATAGTTGAATGCCCTGAAATTTCCATTGACTCTGTAGACAACAAGGTAATCTCCCTCTAGTGATGAAACCTTATCCGGCCTAGAAATAAATGATTTTGTCTCCATTATTTCACTATCTATGGTACCTTTAAAAGTAACAATTTTTAGACATCTTCTGTGTTCCTCATCACTATCAACATCTTTTAGTGGTCTAGTCATCTTCCTAGCAATCATCTTAATGTGACCACTCTTTCTTTTCTTAGTACCTTCTTCTTCTTTAACCTCCTCCTTGACACTGTCATCTTTTGAAGAATCAATTCCTTTTTCATTCATCTCTTTGATCATTCTTTCATCTTCAGCAGACCCAATTGCAATGAAATCTTCATCTGACCTTTTTATCTTTTCATACAGAGCTTGTATTTCCTCAAACTTCTTGGTTTTCAACTGAGAGTGCTGGTAATTTCCTACATGCTTCAAGTAGGTCATCATTTGATTTCTCAGTTGATTCTTTGTAGGTGGTCTGTTCCTGATAGCTTCTGATCTTTGTTGAGCAAGGAATTTTCTTTGAGCAGCAATTGTGTCATGAAGGAATTTTGCTCTTTCTTCTACTGTGAATTGCTCTCTTTCTTGTTCTTGAAGCCTTTCAGCTAAAAGTCTATCAGCCTCAATTCTTGCCTTTATATCATCATAATTTCTTATGAGAGCATCATTTGTAGCTTCTTCTTCAGCTAACCTTTTCCCTTCTTCTTCTGTTTCCCATTCCTCTTGCAACTTTCTAGCCATTTCTTCATCACTGGCAAGCTGCTTAAACTTCTTTTCAGCTTCAGGAATACCATCAGATTCACTTTCAGACTCATCTTCCTCTTCAATTTTCTTTTTCCCTTTGTCTTTTGGATCAATCTTTGGAAGAGGCTTCAATGTCAATAATGATCTAGTTGAAGTAGGCCTAGGTCTCTCAGTTTCTTCAATATCCTTAAACTCTACTCCTTTCTCCTTCTCTCTTGAAACTGCTTTGGCTTGGCTCATGTTGAGAAGAACCTGAGCTATTGTTTCATCATCTCCAAATATTGTAGAAGTAGGTGTTTGAGTAGTTTGAGTAGCCCTTCCTCCTTCAGTTTGATCATCAGTACCTTCATCTGTTCTATCGGTACTATCTTTCTCCTTGTCGGTACTAACTTTGGATCCGTCAGTACTAACTATTGGTCTGTCAGTACTAACTTTTTCCTTGTCAGTACTAACCTTTTGTTGAGCAGTACTAAGTACATCTTCAGCATTCTCCTTCTCTTCATCCACTACATCTCTTGTCCTCCCCAGATCTTGAGCATCCTCAGTCTCCATATAATCCAATGTATCTTCAGGAATCTCATCAAATAATGGATCTTTATGGACTGATGGTTTAGCTTTGGCAGACTTCCTCCCCTGTTTGGATACATACTCCTTTTGCATCCAGTTTTTCTTTAAGGATCTCTTTCCTGCCAATCTTTGCTTCAATGAGACACTCTTCATCCATGCTCTGTGGTGTGTGATAACAGGTTTGGCTTGCTTCTTGAGCTTCTTGATCTGTGCCTTCAAGTGTTGAATTTCCTTGGCTTGATCTGAAACCTGTGTACACAAAGAGATACAAAGATCATAGACACTTTGGAGTGTCATGTCACCCTCATTCCCTGAAAGGGATTTATCACTGGATGACTGACCTCCATGATTCCCACCAGAACTTTCTGGAATAGAAACAGGAATAGTGGTAGAATGTAAAGGTCTAGGGGATGGGTCAGACTGAGGGTCAACAGTTGCTTCACTTGGGTGAGGAGGAGAGGGTGAAGTTTATGCTTCAGATGGTCTTTCTGAAGGAGCACCTTATCCTTAGTTGGTTGTACCAACATAGAAGCAAATAAAG
>BQNB010049178.1:0-42172 GCA_026074375.1 Tanacetum coccineum | reverse complement strand
CATAAAAACCATAAAATCCAAAAATATAGTAGCATAGTTGTAGATCTTAAAATTTAGCTTAATCAGTTGTTGATTTATGCTTATTAGGGGTAATATAAGCTTTATGATATCTGGTATTTAGGTCTTATTCATTAGATTATCATTTTAGTTGCTTAATCAAATCTGTCATGGTAGTTAAAGGGTGTTTGGGATAAGCTTGTTTGACCTCCAAAAGTCAACACTAGTTAGTAATTTTTCATTGGATAGCTAGAGTTTTATATTTGAGCAAGTTTTAAAAAGAATGTGAGGTTTAGCTTTAGCTTAAAATCATAGTTATGGCTTAATTTAGGTGTGCCTGCACCAGGGGATTTTTCCCTTTGATTTTACTTGTGAAAATTTGATCCAAGCTCATTGATCTTATTTGTGTTTGCATTGTATTCAAACACACTCAAATAGAGTGTGAAGTGCAAGTTTTCCCTTAAGGAAACCTGCACAATTTGTGTTTGTGGCTTTGCCATTTTGCACTAGCAGTAGTAACCTCAGTTACTACTGTCTGTTTTTCTATTAGCTTTTTCTTAGCCTAATTGATTTTCAAAATGATTTTTAAAAGTTGTTTTAAGAAGTATTTTAAGTCTTAAATAAGGTTTTATAAGCTAGGAATCCATAAGGATCCTCTAGCTTAATTAAAAATAAGCCTAAAGTCCCCCTCATGATGTTTGATATAAAGCTACCAGTACTAACATCTAAGTTAGTACTGTTGGGCTTATTTAGCTTTTAGTAATAAATTTAAGTTGTCAAACCTATTTTAATTAGCTTATTAGAGTACTTTAGATTAGATTTAAGCTTTCTTAAGTTAGAGTTAAGTTTGTTTTAGCTTTTTCTTAAAAAAAACTCCAAAAAGTCAAAAAACAGTCTAGCTTTTTCATCATGCTTTTTAAGTGCTTAATTTTGTTGATTATTGGAAAAACTGGATAGCAGGTTTTCATTAGGGCTTATTAGTTAGCTTATCTTTAAAATTATAGGATCTGAATTGGCTTATTGAGCATTTGAGCTTATTTTGTTTTTGAACTCTTTGAGTCATAATCTGAGTTAGCTTCTTTAATCATCAATTTTAGTTGTCTTTTAGTGTTTCCAGCTCAAATATCTTTTCATATTTAGCTTAAGCACATCATAAGCTTTCTAGAACTTCTTTTGTTTTTGGATTTGAGCTTATATTGAAGCTTGTGCAGCTATTTAAGTGAAAGTAATCTCAAAAACCCACTTTCTGTAATTGCTTTTTCTTAAGCTGTTTTTGAGCTTATTTCTTAGTTTCAGTTAGTATTGTTTTTATAAAAAGTGCTTAAAATTAAGTCATTTTTAAGTTCTAACATTTAGTTTTTGTTAAAAGTAAAAAATAAAAAATTGCAAAAAGGGGTGTGTTACCAGACTAGAACCCACGACCTCTCCCTCACAAGCCATACGTCTTACCAATATGCTTCAATAGCTCATCCAGTAACCTTTCCCCCCATTTAATACTAGTAGTTTTTTTTCATTTCCTTTTTCATTTTATAAGCCGTAGCTTATCTAGCTTATTTTAGAGCTTATTTGCTTAGCTGTTTGTTTAGTTTTATTTTTCTCTTATTCCTTGTTGCTAGTACGACTTTTCTTGATTTTTTGAGAATTTTTCCATTATTAGTTTATTTCCTAGGATTTTTCGTAGGTTTAAAAATAAAAAAATCAATAAAAAATAGAAAAAAGTTTCAGAAAATTACAAAAAAATAGTTTTTAGTTTTATAAAAATTACTTTTAGGTTTACATCCAGTAAAATCATTTTTACACCTTTTAGATTTTAATTTTCATTTTTGAGCCTTTAATTTTAAGTTTAAAAATAGGATTTTAATTTTAAAAATAGTTAAAAATAGTTTTCTGAGTTTTTATGTTATTTTAGACTTTTCTAAGTTTAAAAATCATTTTTCTAAATTTTTAGTACTTAATTTGCTATTTTTTAGGATTTAATTAGATTAAAATAGTTTTTAATTCATAATAAATTCAAAAATAATCAAAAAAATGTTTTTCTTTTTCTTAAAATTTTCTTTTGTCCTATTTTAGGTTTAGAAATTAAGTTTGCATTTTTAGGGGTTAATTTTAGTGTATTTGCTTAATTGTCGCATTTCATTTGCTCCCGTTAATTAGTTTAAGTGTTTAATTGCTTTTAATTGTTTATTTTAATTGTTGCTTTTATTTAGTAGTTATAGATAATCAAAAATATCCTTTCTCTCATTCAAATCATAATCCGAGCTAAAACGTGGTTTCAATTTCACAAGTCGTTGGGGAAACGACCCGGGTGATCATACTTCCCGGTTAAATATACGTATTATATATTATATATATCTTTTAAGAGTGAATTTTCCTTAGGGAATTTTCTTAATTGCTCTTGTGGTATTATATTATATATTTTATTAGTATATAAAACTACTAATCATACAATTTTAATCGGTTATTTACTCACCCTAAGCTAACTCATTTTTTTCAGTCCAATAATCCGGATTCTAGTGACGATCAAATGCTATTCTCATTTGTCATAACCCATATTTCTAGTTTTGCTTTGTTATGCTTTTCACTTTCAATATCATTAGTTAGTATCTTTTGAAGACATTTTAAAATATTTAAGACATTCAGAACATATATTATACAATCACATTCAAAGAACTTGATGAGCTAGAAAGGAGATGGCCATCAAAGCATAGTTGACTAGTCTACTTCTAAAATCAATAGCTCCAAACATAAGCCTCCAAACCCAACTTAAGCCACCAGTAGCCCTGTTAATGAAGATTCATTAGTTTGGTGCAATTGCTCTCCTGCCATTTCACCTATACACTTAAGAACTTCTTTTTCCATGAACATTCCTGATAATTAAAATACAGACATATCCATTTATACTTAAAAATTAACCAATTAAACCAAAACATACCAAAAAAGCCATAAATAAATATGCTTGTATTTTATAGTTTTGTGTGTGCAGGTAATGATAAAGGTCAAAAATCACAAAAAACAGTCAAAAAAGCCGAGCAAACAAAACACGGACACCTAGAATCAGAAGAGTTTCAAAAAAAACCAAAGATTTACAAAGCCGAACCAAATCCCTACCATTTCTTCTTTTATGAAGCCTCAAGATATCCACTCATAACAAACCACAAGGGCCAGTTTTGCATTTATCGAAAGTCCTTTTATAATCAAGAAAAGAAGAAAAAGAACTCAAGGACCATTTATGTTACAAAGCCAAAGTTCAAACGAGTTTTTACCCATTTCAGTTATAAAAAGAGCGGGTAAATTCCATTCACTGTTCATCATCTTCCCAAACGTGCCCTTGGCTCAAAACAAAGGGGTTTTCAAAATTAGAGGGTACAAAGGACAATTTAGGTGTCCAAGTACACCTTGGCAGTGAGAAATGTCACTCCCCATCTCTGATTGGTCCAATCCCAAGAAAGAATGCCACGTAGCAATGGTGAAAGCACAAATTTAAGTGGGTTTTTGTACTAAAACACTCACAAAAGAAGCACAAACGTCACATCAATGGAATGACACGCTGGCAATCTTCAGGTGTCCACAATTTGATCAAACGGCTACAAATGAAGCTCAAATGATTGAAGAAATGATCGGCCAAGATTGAAAGATTGGAGGGCAGGGCTAAGGATCCTAGAAGCTTCTTTCAGGACCTATAAATAGGCCTCACTTCTCACACACGAGATATCTAGTTTTTTTAGTAATTTTTAGTCTAGCTTAAATTTGTATTTTTCTTAAATGTAATTTTCCTTTTTCAAGTAATGTAATCAGTTTCTTTAATTAATGAAATTCAGTCTTTAGTGTTTTAAATCTCATTTTCTAAGCTCTCATTTAAAGTCATAAGCTCTCTTAATAAGCTAAGTTGTCTCAATAAGCTAATAAGCTCATTTAAAGCTCTTTCAGTCTATAAGCTGAAATAGAGCTTATTGAATTCAGAATTAATCTTATCTAAACCTTAAATCAGTTTAATCTTACATGGATCTTATTGGATTAGAGCTTTTGGAAGGGGATCTTAACTTGGAAGAGATCCCAAGGACTTATACTTGTAGCTGCCATTATTGGTTCCTTTTGTTTAGCTAAAGGATCAAGTAAGTTTCTCTTTTCATTCTTCTCTAATTTCAGTTTAAATTGCTTAGTTATAGCTTATATGCTTAATATTGCTTATTTGCTTATTCTCTTTGCTTATTAGTGTTTAAATATCTCTCCTAGTGCTTATTAGTTGTTTGTCCTTAACTGTTTTTGCTTAAATAGTTATAGATCATTAGTTATAAATTTCTGTCATAAAAACTCATAAAATCCAAAAATATTAGTTTAATTAGATCTTAGAATTTTACTTATTCAGTTGTTTAATCATGATTGCTAAGTTTGTTTTAAGCTAGTTTTTACCTGGTATTTAGCACTTGTTCATTAGATTTCTCTTAAAAAGCTTTTCTCAAATCTGTCATAATGATAAAGGGGTGTTTGGTTTAGTGCACTCTTGATTTGCACTAGCAGTACTAACATAAGTTAGTACTGCTGAACCTTTACACTACCAGTACTAACCATAAGTTAGTACTGTTAGCTTAGATTTTAGCTAGGAATTCAAGTAGGATTAAGTTTAGTTGTAGCTTATCTTAAAATCAGTTTTAGCTTTCATTTTCTAGCTTATTTCATAGCTTAATTCTGTTCTTAAAAATCAAATTGCATCAGCAGTACTTTCAAGTGAAAGTACTGCTGAACTTTTACACTAGCAGTACTAACCTCAGTTAGTACTGCTGTGTTCTTAGTTTAATTTAGAACAGTAATTTTAGGATTTAGCTTATAAAAATTCAGTAGGATTTAAGTTTTAATATAGCTTAATATAGTTTAAGTCTTTAAATTTGTTTTCTAGCTTATTGTCTCAGCTTATTTTGCTTTCAAAAGTCAATAAAAAACCTGAAAATTCCAAAAACAGTACTTAGAACTTTAGGATTTAAATTTGTTAAATTAGCTTTTGAGTGATTATATAGCTTTGTTAGAATGGAACATAAGTAATTTAAGTTGTCTTTAAAGTTCAAAGTTCTAGTCAGCTTATTTTAATTCTCTAGCTTATTTGTAGTTTGTGTTTCTTTGCTTATTTCTTGAGTTTGCTTATTTCATGATCAATTTCAGTAGCTCAAAAGTAGTTTAAGCTTTAATTTCTTTGCATATTTAGATTAAGCACATCATAAGCTTTCTAGATCACTTTTCCTTTTTAGAATTAAGCTTAATTTGAGCATTTTATAGCTGTTTTAAGTAAGAGTAAGAGCTCAAGAACCTCACTTATTCTTGTAATCAGTTTAGAAAAATTAAGCTCTTCTTGAGCTTATTTGAGATTTTCAGCACTAGTAGCTCTTATAATTTTGTTCCCTTATTTCTTACAACTTTGCTTCTTTGAGTTTTTCATAATAAGCACTTTTCAAATTTCACCTTAATTCGGGACTTAGTTTGTTGTCAGGGTATATTCTTAGGGTAGGAATTGTAAATTTTCAATTTAATTGTTTACTAAGTCAGCCCCTCCGTTAGTTAGTAGTTTTACCCGTTAATCCGTCTCCTTTTGCCCTTTAGTCTTAAATTTTATTTCTATTAGTTTTAAAAATTTTAATTGTTAATTAACTTTTTGTTTAAGTTTCTTTCCATAATCAAATATCTGGCTTTCATTCAAATCAGATCCGAACTTAAATCGTGGTTTCAATTTCACTAGTCGTTGAGGAAACGACCTGGGTGATCATACTTACCCGGTCTAATATACGTATTATATATTATATTATATATATTTTTGAGAGTGAATTTTATCAAGGGTAACTTGGTAATCTTCTTAATTTCTCTTTTAAAAGTATTATATTTTATAAACTATTTTAAGTGGTAACACTGCAATCAAAGCTCAAAAGAGCTTTGTGTCTACAAGCTTCTAGTCTTTGTTCAAAGAACAAGCTAGTAAAAATCCAATAAAGCCATTCCCTTTTGGTTTAGCTTCAAATACTTTTTGAGTGATTCTTTGTGAACTATTTCATAAACAACATAAAACTAGAAAGTTTTTCATTGTTTGAGTTATAAAAAACACTTATAAGAGCCTTATAAGACTTTGAAACTTTTTAAAGTAATGAAACAGTAGTAAGTAAAACAGGATTTTAAGACATAAACTCAAATTTTCATTAAACTTAAATAGAGTACCAAACTTTTAAAAGTAAAATTACAATAAGCTAAAAGGTAAATTAAATAAGCTGTAAATTAAAAACTAGGTGCTACTAAAGGGCTTACAAGAGCCTATATATAGAAAAACTATTGAGGTCATGGGGTCTTCATTATGCTTCTTCTGTGAGAGGATTGAGGGGTGTGTTTGTTGTATGAGAGACTTCATCTTCCATCATAGCCAACCCATTTATGAGTGCTCTCAATCTAAACAGATCTCAACACCTTTATTTTTATCTTCTAACACCTTGGACAATGATGGTTTATGGGTGATTAGCAAAGGTGCAAATGCCCATGTTAAGTAGGTTTAAGGGGGGAAGATAATGTTTTTGTTTATTTTGTATGCAAGGGGGGGGGCAGAGGCTTGAAGATACCTGAATAGGGAAATTTTGTGCGCCAAAAGGGGTTTGTGTTTGTATTCTGTTTTGGTGATAACAGGGGTGAAGGTTTGTGGGTTTGGCAAGATTGGCCCCTGAACTGGTATGTGTTTGTTGCAACCTACAGTCCTTAGTGTGAAAATCAATAAGTAAAAAGTTGGGCAGTTTTGACCCTTAGGTTATATTGTGTGTTTGCATGGATTGGCCTTGAGGACTAATGGTGTAAACGGGTAAAGGGTTTTTGGGTTAAATAGCTTTACACATGAATTGGGCCAGGTTACAAATAAGGGTCTTAGGGCATTCTCTATTGTCTGTCCCTTTTTTAAGCTTTAAGCTTTAAAAGCTTAAGTCTTCTTTATGTTACAATTGGGCTGAACCCGACCCATTAGATGGTACTGGGTTGACTCATTTATCATTTCTTTCTTCGATATCGGCTTCAGTTTCACTTTGACTTCTCGTTGTTGACTTTGACTTTATGACTTTAACTGGACTTTGACTTTTCACGCTCTTCTGTTTCGTGCTCGGTTTGTCCTTTTGCTTGATTTTGTCCATTTCTAGATATCCTTTACCTCTGCGCAATACAAATGCAAAACACAAAAATACAAGGTATTCTTTGGGTTATGTTTTTAATATTTAAGCATGTTTGCCTTTCCCTAGTAGAATGGTATGTGTAATTAAGCACATACCAAAATCCCCCATACTAAACTATTACCGTGTTCTCACGCAATGCTATAAGTAAACACTTAAGAAAACTAAGAATCTCAATCCCCCTTGACTAATTACCTTGAAAAGTAGCTAAGTGTTCATCAAGGGGAATTAAAGAATCATTAGCTTTGAAAAGCCCCGTTTTGACCATTTTTTATATTTACACTAACTACCACTAATATTTTTGTAATTTTCTTTTTCTCAACTAACTAACATGTTTGGACTTTCGTTATTTTATAACCATTAGGGTCATAGAACAAGAAGCGCTTATAGAATAATCTATAGATGTCCAAAGGATAAATTCATCGTCCCTGATTTTTCACTTGTCCCAAACCAAGCTTAAAAATGAAATCACCGTTAAATATAAGTTAAGATGCTAACACTACTCATATTTTTAACTTGTGAACTTTTCACTCCCGACAATTATTATATATTAGGTGAATGTGCTATTTTGAATTTCAACCATGGATCAACATTTTGCAAAATTACTATGCTTCACGTTCCACTCGAGAATAATGAGTTTGAAGGCGAGATCATCCCATGTAGCGACTTTCGTCTCGGCACATCCCAACCTTGCGGCTAAGTGACCAGGCTTTTGACACCCCACAAAGACTAGTATCGAGACTCACGGACCTTCGGTTTCAAAAACTCTTAAGTTTCCCGTTTATACATAGCTTATTTAGAAAAATCACAACTTAAAATGAAATAGTTTTAGTTCGAAAGTATATTTAAATTTAAGAAAAAGAGATTACCCTATATTTATTAAATCACATTTACTACACTTAATATAATTACACATTCATTAAACTAATGAAATCCTCGACCTTTTAGAAGGCTGCAACACGGTTGTGAGCCGGCAAGATGTAGCAAACTTTTATCGGTCTCGGATTATTATTCATACTATGGGCTTTCTTTTGAAGACTACCACATCGGTTGTGAGCCGGCAAGAGGCAGTAAACTTTTATCAGCCCACAGTTTATATTATTACCTTATTCCTCATATTTTTTCTTTTTCTCTTTTTTTTACTTTATATTACCAAGATATAGAGAAAATTTCTTTTTATAAAATTTAAGTATAAATTTGAACTAAAATTATTGATATCATCCTGAGCTGTCAAAAAATTTTAGTGTTTTTTTTTTTTTTTAATTTTTTTTGATTTGAATTTAATTATTCGAAAAGAAGCACGTATTATTATGTCCGGTTTAGGAGCTTATGGAATAAACACCCACAAACTACACAAACACAAACAAAAACTAAAAAAAAACGCACAAAAAACAACCACAAAAAAACAACAACGAAAACACCCAATACATCCAAAAAAGCATTTTTTTACCAACAAACAACTTTTTTTAATCGAGTTCTTAAGATTTCCAACTAAATCCTTGCTTAGATCTAACTTTATAATTAACCTCTATCATATTCGTGTCTTCGCAAATTTAAAATCTTTAATAGAAAGATCCACGAATGCTTAGTCTAAAAGTTAAGGGACAAGCTAGAGCGCAACATGCTCGATCGAGTCAAAATTTATTCTTATTCTACCCAGCAGGAAAGTCAAAATTGTGACAAAACTCTTATTTTATTTTTGAAAATTTTTAATTTTTTTCATTTTTTTGGTATTTTGGTGGTAAAAACGGGATTACGTGAAAACAACGACTGCAGGCATAATCAAATCGATAGATCCCCCCCCCCCATAACTAAAGCTGAACAATGTCCTAAAGGTTTAATTACAGAAAGGGTCCTCTACTAAACTCTAAAGCCGTTTATTAAGTATGCCAAAAGATAAACGTTAGTCGATTAGATTAGGATATTGGATTCACATAATGAAGCTGAGGATTTGAAGCTCGAGTGAACGAAGGACAAAAACTGCGAGCACGAGAGGCTTCAAACATCCGGGACAATCCTAGACAATCATCACAAAAAACACAAGCACACGAGAATGGAATAGGCACACCTCCTCACGTTACACTTATTAGAAAATAGAAGAAGATATAAAGTATACAAGCATGGGATGCCTCCCATGAAACGCTTGTTTTTAAAGGCACACGTAGATTGAACCCGTCCCCGATATAATCATTGGGTCCTTAGGGAAAGTTTGGAGATCCGGGACAACCATGGTTGGTATGTACCCTCCAAAGTAGTGCTTAAGTCTATGACCATTTACCTTGAAATTTGGCCTGTCGGTTTGAGATAACTCGACGGTACCATATGGAAATACTTGGGTGACGGTGAATGGTCCAGTCCAGCGGGTCTTAAGTTTACCCGAGAAAATCTTTAATCGAGAATTAAAAAGAAGGACTCGGTCACCAACGTTGAAAACTCGTTCTTGAATTTGAGTCGTGGAACTTCTTTGTCTCTCATTTGTAAATCAAGAGTTCATCGTAGTGCTTGATCACAGAATTCCATTTAATTCATTGAGTTGAACTTTCCGGTTATCACCCGCGGACTTAAGGTCAAAGTTTGCATGCTTCAAGGCCCAATATGCTTTGTGCTCTAGCTCGATCGGTAGATGACATGCCTTTCCATACACGAGCTTGTAAGGAGTACACCCGATGGGTGTTTTGAAAGCGGTACGGAAGGCCTAAAGTGCATCATCTAGTTTATCCGACCAAGAGGCACGGTTTTCACCTACGGTCCTTTCCAAGATTCTTTTCAAACCACGGTTGGAGACTTCCACTTGCCCGCTAGTTTGTGGGTGATACGCAGTAGCAAGGTGGTGAGTGACACCATACTTAAGCATGACCTTTGTGAATTTGTCATTGCAAAAGTGCGTACCGCGATCACTAATGATAATGCGGGGAGTTCTAAACCGAGCACATAGAGATTTTAAAATTTTAACAACAACTCGGGCGTCGTTGGTGCGGAGCGCTTTTGCTTCAACCCATTTCGATAAGTAATCGACTGCCACGAGTATATACTTGTTCCCTCGTGAATATGGGAATGGCCCCATGAAATCGATGCCCCACACGTCAAAGATTTCGCACACTTAAATTGCATTTTGTGGCATTTCATCACGTTGGGAAATTTTGCCTTGACGTTGACAAGCGTCACATTGGGTGACCAAGTCATGGGCATCTCGGTAAATAGTAGGCCAATAAAATCCTGAGTCAAAAACTTTCTTGGCGGTGTGTAGATTGGCACCATATAAATGTATCCCCTAGTGGGCCCATTTGGCAAAGCTTGAGGATATCACAGCTTCTAGGCCGGAAAAACGACACCGCCGATCACTTGAACCGCGACATTATTTTAAACAAATAGGGGTCGTCCCAAAAGTAATGCTTAACATCCTTGAAAAACTTGTTCTTTTACTTGGACGACATCCCTTTAATAAATCACAATTCCCCGCACCGGTGTTTGCAAAAATCGCAAAACCATGATGGTACTAATCATCATCCACGAAAAGTCACCCATACAATGTCTCGAGAGGAACGTTTCATTTAATTTCTTTTTTATCGAGCACACATGGTGAGGATTTCTCTAATCGGGACAAATGGTCGGCGGCTAGGTATCTCGGCTACTTTTTTATCACGATGATGGATATCAAATTCTTGTAAGCAGAAGAGAACTCCACCAGAGCAATCTCAGCATTGCATATTGTTTTGCAAAACGATATTTAGAGCCGAATGATATCTCCGTATACACTATGCTTTTTTTCTAAGACTAAATAAGACCCAAATTTCTCGCAAAGCATACACACGACAAGTAATTTCTTTCTCCGTCGTGGTGTAATGAGCTTCGAGCATGACGTCATTTGTTTTGCATATGCATAGTGTAATAGCTAAAAATGTTTTGTTTTTCGTCTGCCCAAACTGCACCTATTGCAAAATACACTCAGGCGTCACAACATGACTCAAAAGGTAGGTCCCACGCGGGGCAACTAAATTGTGTCTACGATCAATTTTTTCTTAAGTGTTTGAAAAGCTTCAATACACTCTTTGGAGAAGAATACCGGAGTATCTTTTCAAGAAGACGGGTCATTGGCCGGGCTATTTTCGAGAAATCTTGAATAAATCTACGATAAAACCCGGCGTGACCAAGAAAACTCCGAATTCCTTTGATGGTAGTAGGATGAGGTAGCTTAGCAATAACATCAACTTTAGCCTTATCAACTCAAATCCGTTCTTTAGGAAATCCTATGACCAAGGACAATTCTTCCTTGACCAATAAAGTGACCTCTTTTCCCAAATTTAGACAAAGATTGTGTCTTCACACCGATTAAGCACTTGTCCAAATGGAGAGACAAGTTCCGAATGAATACCCAAGACCAGAAGTACTCCAATAAAAGACTTCCATCATTTTTTCAATCATATCATGAAAGATAGCCATCATACACCTTTAGAACGTGCCTGGTGCATTACATAAGCCGAAAGGCATGCGACGGTAGGCGAACGTTCCATAAGGACACGTGAAGGTGGTTTTTTCTTGATCTTGAGGGTCGATGGGAATTTGAAAGTAACTCGAGAAACCGTCGAGAAAACAATAATATTCATTTCCTGCTAGTCTCTCAAGCATTTGGTCCATAAATGGTAGTGGAAAGTGGTCTTTACGGGTGGTGTCATTTAACTTTCAGTAGTCAATGCATACACGTCATCCCGTAACCAATCGAGTAGGGATTAACTCGTTTTCATTATTTTCAACAACGGTAAAGCCACCCCTTTTTCGGTACACAATGCACGAGGCTTACCCAAGGACTATCCGAGATAAGGTAAATCAATCCGGCATCAAGGAGTTTAAGAACCTCCTTTTTGATTACCTCGTGGATTTTAGGATTGACCCTTCTTTGGTGTTGGACCGCCGGTTTGAAGTCATCCTCCATTAGAATCTTGTGTGTATAAAATTCTGGGTTAATACCCTTGATGTCAGAAAGTTTCCAAGCGAGAGTTCGCTTGTGTGACTTTAAAACCTTTATGAGAGCGGCTTTTTCCTCATATTTTTAGTCTTTAGCAATTATGATGGGTAATTTATCACCACCTTCCAAAAATGCATATTCAAGATGAGGTGGTAAGTCCTTAAGTTCGACCACGGGTGGTTCATCAATAGAAGATTTTTCATTTTTAGGTTCAACAACTTTAAGTTCTTGTGGAGGGAGAGGTGGTGATGATGGATCATCATTAAGAAATTCTTCAAGAAGAAGAATGTCTCCCTCCGAATCATAGTAAGAGTCATCAATTTCTGGTGAAATTGGCTCATCTTCAATAGCTAGGAAAGCATCGGTTTCCTCAAGAAGAAAATCACTATCCCCGAAGGGAGTGAGAGTAGGAGAAGAGGTAGAAACAATTGGTTCCGTAGATGGAGTGGGATTGCCACTCACAGAAAATCCAAGAACTTCTTGAGAATACTCCTCACAAGCAACGTCAATGATGTCGATTCGGTTAACCGAATTATCATCATAATTAGAGGAGTATCTCGAAGTTTGATCAAGATTGAATGTTACGGCTTCATTACCAACACGAAGAGTTAATTCTCCTTCGTAAACATCAATCAAAGCACGTCCGGTCTTTAAAAAGGATCTCCTGAGAATTAGAGGAACTCGGGGATCGGCATCAAAGTCAACGACTACAAAGTCGGCCGGAAAATGGAACTTTCCTACTTTTACGGAGACATCTTCGGCGACACCGATTGGATGAGATATCGATCGGTCCGCAAGTTCGAGAGTCATGCAAGTAGGAGTAAGTTCAGGAAGGGAAAGTTTCCCACACACAGAAAGTGGCATGATATTAATGCTAGCGCCAAGATTGGCCAAGGCTAAGCACTCATCCATTCCCGGGAAGTCACACGGGATGAGAAATTTACCGGGGTCCCCAAGTTTTTCGGGTAACTTTTTAAGGAGAACCGCCGAGCAATGCTCATTCAACAGAGTTTTTGCCAATTTAAACAACTTTTCTTTGTTGCTAATTAAACTTTTAAGTGTCGAGGCAAATTTAGGCATGAGAATTAAAGCATCCGCGAAGCTAATGTCGAAATGCAAATCTTGAAAGATTTGGTAAAATTTCTCCATTTGATTGTTAGCTTTTTCTCGGAGTTTTTGATCCTTAAGCCTAGATGGATATGGAATTGAAGGTTTCGGGTTAGGCTTCGGAGCACTAACGGGAGCTTCAACGGGCTCAGAAATTGGTACATGAGTTTCAACTTGGACAACCGGAGGTTGGACGTCTTCGGTACTTCCATTATTAGTAGGAGGCACCGTGTCCTTTCCTTTGACACCACGGATTTCACGTATCCACTACTTAAGGAGGAGGAGAAGTAGTAGGAATCATGGGTCCCTTGTAAGCAAAACACCACTTCGTGGTGATATACCGTTTGCAAAACAATCCCTCGGGATAGTAACGGTGAAACTCGGAAGAGTGTAACCGAACCCGAAGTAGAGATATTGTATTCATTTTCCAGAATTGTCCCACATAGTTACTAAGATCATTAGTAGAGTTGGTTCAATGTAGTAATGTTGGTTTGTCATCTTTTCATATGGCATCATTGGCCTTCATGTACTTGAGAGATTCGGCATTTGTTATGGAAGCAAACGGTTGAGCTTGGTAAGGCGGGGCTTGATAAGCCAGAGCCGGGGCTTGATAAGCCGGAGTTGGGTTTTGAACATGATTAGCTCCTTGGAAAAATTGGTTTCGACCTTGGTTGTTTCCTTGATTCCTATTCTGATTCTGATTTTGATTGTTTCGATTTTGATTTTGATTCACATTAAACCCTGGTGGTCCGAGATAATTGTCCGAACGATAGCTAAGCAAATTACGGTTACCTTGAGGTTGGTAAGTATTACCACCTTGATTGTAGGCTCCCGCAGCATATACGTTCTGAGTTTGGCCAACGGTGGCTGGACAATCATTATAAGCATGTGGACCACCACAAGTTTCACAGCTAGGAGTAACTGCTTTTACTTGTTGGTTTGTTTGAAGCATTTTCATTAAATTTTTGTTGATTCCCGCCATTTCAAGCTTAAGGGCTACTATTTCTGGATTAGAAGAAGTGATAGAAGTAGATGACTCACTCCGTTAGGCTGAAGTGTCCCAATCATTGTGGTGAGCGGTCATATTCTCGATGAGATCATAGCACTCTTCGGGTCGTCTTTTCATAAAAGTACCACCGGCAGCAGCGTTGATAGTATCACGATGCCTCAATGTTAACCCGTTATAGAAAGTATCTATTTGAGTCACGGGTAACATGTTGTGGTTAGGACATCGATCAATTGAAAGCTTATAACGTTCCCATGCTTCGAATAACGATTCATCGGTTCTTGATGGAAATTCGTAATATCATTTCTCAACATGGTCACCATAGAGGGTGGGAAGTATTTTCCGAGAAATATTTTTGCCATTTGGACAAAGGTTCCGGCGGCACGATGTTGCAAGGAGTAAGGGAAGAGATATAGACGAAGGGCGTCATCGGCGACCCCATTCACTTTCATACTTTGGGTGACATGCAAAAACTTGTCAAGATGCTTGTTGGCATCATCACCCGGTCCACGAAATGGACACGAATTTTAAACTTGTTGGATCATATCATTCTTAAGCCCAAAATTCGTTGCTTGAATTGCAATCGGGGCAATTGGTCCACCCGACCATTCAAAGTTGGTGGCACAACTCCTCTATCGTTCGGAGGTCGGGAACTGGTAAACCACTTCCCACTTGAGGTGGTCCGTCATCACCGTTTCAGTTAGCGGCCATGTTAATTTCTTCAAAATGGTTCAAAAGATTAGGATCAACACGAGTTCTTCTTCGAATTGTACGTTCGGGATCTTCAAGAGGCGGAAAAAGATTCCTAGTCGAAGATCGAGTGCTCATGCACTAAAAAGAAATATCGAAAGAGAATTTATACTAATTAATTTTTTTTTTGGTTTTTCAACAATTGATTCACAAAGATTTATTTTAATAACGGACAATGAGATAAGACAACTTAAACCGATAATCAACTTGCGTCACGGTAGCTCTCTAAAAGAAAAACGCACAAAGGAGCGAAGGAGCGGGCAAGCGCGAAGCTATTAAAAACCTTCTCCTTTAGGGTCGTAGTTCTTTAGAACAACCCGCCTTATACCCCTCTTATAGTTCGTTAATCAATTAAAGGTGAGCCGTACTTCACAAGTGACACAAAGACAAGTTTTTGAATCTTTTGTTTGGGAACTTATTATGATAATGCTCAAGTTGAGAGCATTATATTGATAATGACTTTTATTATTTATTAAAGACAATGATTTTATATTTTTGATTTTTTTCTTTATCTTATATATACTAAATAAAAAGAAATGAAAAATATTTTTGTATTTTTATATTTTTAATAAAGAAAATAAAATTATAACTTCACAAGGAAGGATCTTCAAAGCACTAATTGTCAAACTTTGAAACGACAATCGCTTACACTCCTCCCCGGCAGCGGCGCCAAAAATTGATTCTTGCAATAATATATATATAATTAATAATACAAGTAAATTCCAACAAATTACCCTTGACCAAGGTAACTAGTCAAAATCTACCAAGAAAATCAATATATATATCCGGAAGTATCGGCTTCTCACTTTAAAAGCAATTAAAGTTTAAAACCGGACCCGGGTCGTTTTGTCCCAACGAGGTGTGCAATGGAAAGTCGAAAGTCGGTTTGATATTTGATGTTTGAATTCACAAAGATTTGGATTTGATTATGATTCCTAAGACTACGGGAAAAACATATTAGGCATTCTAATTTAACAAATAAGCACAAAATCAAGTACGGGAATCCTAAAAAGGCACTAAATTATCAACTATATCAAAATTAAACCCTAAAAATGCAAACTTAGTTTCTAAACCTCTAAAATGATAAAAGAAAATTTTCTAAAAAGGAATTATATTTTTTTTGACTTTTTAATAATTTTTTATGAATTAAAAAGCTATTTAATCAATTTAAAATCATAGAAAATGACAAATTAATACCTAAAAATTTCAAAAAATGATTTTCTACTTTAGAAAAGTCTAAAACACGATAAGAACGTAGAAAAATATTTTTAACTACTTTTTATAATTAAAAACTAATTTTTAAAATTAAATTAAAAAGCTGAAAATGAAATTTAAAATCTAAAAATGATAAAAATGATTTTAACTTTTGTAAACCTCAAAATATTAATTCTAAAACTAAAAACTATTTTTTTGTATTTTTCTGAATTAATTTACTATTTTTAAATGACTTTCTAAAATTTTCAACTATGAAAATTGATAAAAAATAACAAATAAAGTTGGAAAAATCTGAAAAATTACACAAAAGTCCTAAATGATGAACATATTATAGGAAAAATAAGCTGGTTAACCCAGCTTATCGAATAAGCTCGAATAAGCCTAAAATAAGCTACGAAGTTAAAAATGCAAATGGGCTCAAAATGAGTATAAGAAATAAATTGTGCAAAGTATGGCAGATGGCCCTATCTGGTGCTGATGGTAGCAGAGTGTGTGTGTGAGGCTTTGGTTTGGAAAGGGGGAGGTCATGGGTTCGACCCCCATGCCTTTCCTTTTTTTGAAAACATTTTTTTTGATTTTTTTTCTTTTTGAAACTTATAAAATAAGCCAAGTCAACAAAATTTAACAAAGACACTTTTTATGTAAACCACAAATAAGCACAAGAATAAGCACTTTTAGTTCACAGTTTAAGCCTTTTTTTACACTAGGTTATATAAAGCAATTTTTTTTAGCATTTAAAAACTAAATAAGCTAAGGCAACTACTAAATAAGCTAAGACAGATAAGCACCTACACCTAATAAGCAAATCTAAACAAAAATAAGCAAAGGAAACAAGCAAAAAAGTACAGAAAAGCAAATAAGCAAAATGTACTAAAACTGCTAGCCAGACAGCCTATAGGGGCACTTTTGGGCTTAATTTTAAGCCCTTTAATGGATCCTTATGGCTATAAGACCTCAAAACAGATCAAAATTGGACTTCAAAGAACAAGTAGCAACATTCAAAAATCATTTTGAAATTAAGAATAAGCCACAATAAGCAATTGAAAAAGCACTTTTGGATTTAAAAAGATACTTTGCAAATTTTGACAGAATTGACAAGAGAACCCAAACCAAACTTGCAGCTATACCTAAACCTGATTCTAGTGCACCTTTGACACTTGAACATGCATAAAAACAACACACAAAAGCTACTTATGAAATCTATTCTAATAATCTTAATGACAAGGCAAAAATTAACAGATTCAAATAGTGGTTTCTAAAACTCTTAAAACAAAATTTTAACACTTAAGACCTTTTGAAAAACTGAAGTTTATAACTAATTTAGGCTAAACTAAGTTGACCAAATAGTCTGAACCATTTTTGACCCATTTTGACCCACAAACTTAGTTAAACTAAACACCCCTTTTAAAACTGATTTCAACATTTTAACTTGATTAAAACTGATTTAAAATCAATTTTCCTAATACCATAGTACACAAGTCTAATAAGTGGTAATAAGCAGATTTTAACAACTAATAAGTACTAGAATAAACTAGAACAGATTATGCTACTTTTTTAAGCTAAAATGACAGATCTTAAGGAAAACTTCAAACAAATGATTTTTAAACTACAACTAAGCAATATAAACTAAAAACATCATTAATAAGCATAGATAAGCAGATATAAGCAATAAATAAGCACCAAACAGCCTCAATACGTAAGACTTAAAATATGCAAAACTAAAAAAGGAACTTACAAGGGTCCTTTAGGTTTAAGATTGAATAAAAAACCACCAAACCATTATCCTAACACCTCCCATGAGGTTCTAACCCATGCCACCATATACACCATGCTCAAAGTTTCTTTCTTCATGTATTTTATGTGATTTTTGTAAAAATTGATTAAACTTTATAAGTTATGGGGAAAACTTATAATGCTTAAGTTAGCAGCTGAAATAAGTAGTAAAACAGACTATGAGAGCTTAAAACATACTTTTTAAAACATAGATTGCATTAATGTTAAAAACAGAATTTGACAATAAAACTTAGATTTTTATTAAACTAAAAATTACAATGCTTAAAAGAAAGAACTATTAAAAGTTTTTAAAAACAACTAATAAAAGCTGAAGGTAAAACTCGTATCTCTCAAAGGCTCACAATAAGGACCTATTTATAGAAACGTCTTCAAAGCTTGGGTCTTGAACTTGTGTTTCTTTTGTGAGTGAGAACTGAGGTGTGCTTTTGGTGTGAGGAGAAGTCAAGTCTTCATCTTGGCCATCCATCTTGAGTGTCCTCCAAGGGGTTTGATCTCAACCCTTTATCGATTTGTCATCTACTTTAACGAATGGGAGTAAGGGGATTGCCAACAGGAAAATGGCCCATGTGAGTGGGTTTGTGAGATTGGGATAGTTTGTTTGTTTGTTTGCAAGGGGGTGCAATGGTTGAGAGGAGAAGACATAAAAATGGCAAATTGCGGGCAAGAGTGTTGTTCTTTACTTGTAGTATCTGTTTATAGTGAAAACATGGGTGATAGGTTTGGGGATTTGTCAGGGTTTTGGCCCTTTAACATAGTTTATATGTTATTACACTTGAGTCCTTGTGTGTTATAATTTTAAGAAGTTGACAAGAATAGCCCCTTAAGTGTGTATTGATTAACACCCACAGTTCCTTTGGACTACAGCGTTAAGGGTTAAAAAGGGTTTTGGGCTTAACTGTAGTTAAAAAGGGGAATTGGCTTAGGAGTTGTATGGGCCCAAATAGTTGTTTTTAACCATGTTAAGTCTTCATATGATATATTAATGGGCAGACCCTGGCGCATTAGATGGGATACGGGGTGTCCCATTAAGTATTTGTCTGTCTTTTCTTCGCTTTTTGGCTTCGGTCTTAGACTTTGACTTTGGTCGGGTTGACTTTTTGACTTTGACTTTTTGATTTTGACTTTTTCTTCACGCTCTTTCCGTTCTCGTGCTCAGTTTTGTCGTTTTGGCTTCGTTTTGTCCTTTTTTTAGATATCCGTTACCTGCACAATACAAATGCAAAACATACAAATACAATGTATTTTTTGGTACGTTTTTGGTCATTTTAGTCTGTTTTTAATGGAAAATGGTATGTATAAGTAAAGACATACCAAAATCCCCCATACTAAGATATTGTCGTGTCCTCACGCAATGCCACAAGTAAACACTTAAGAAAACTAAGAATCTCAATTCCCCTCGACTAATTACCTCGAATAATAGTTAAGTGTTCATCGAGGGGAATTAAAGAATCAATAGTTTAGAAAAGCCCTGTTTTGACCATTTTTAAATATTTACAACCACTTATTTCACACACATATTTTTTGTATTATTCAGTTTTCTCATTTGTTAGTATTTTCTTTAAGCAACAAACTACATATATGACTTTCGTTATTTTTATAACTTTAGGGTCATAGAACAAGACACATTTCAATCCTAAAATGCCCCAAAAAGGATAAATTCATCATCCCCGACTTTTCACTTATTCCAAACCAAGCTTAAAACGAAATCACCGTTAAATACAAGTAAAAATGCTAACACTACTCATATTTGTAACTTGTGAAACTTTTCACTCCCAACAATTATTATATCTTAGGTGAATGTGCCATTTCGAATTTCAACCATGGATAAACGTTTTGCAAAATTTCTATGCTTCACGTTCCACCCTGAAAATGAGTTTGAAGGAAGCGAAGATCAGCCTATGTAAAGCGACTTTCGTCCCTCGGCACATCCCAACTTCGCTAAGTGACCGGATTTTGACACCCCACAAGAGAACTATATCGGACTCACGGACCTTCAGTTTCAAAACTCTTGGATTTCCCGTATATACATAAAATTACAACTTAAAATGTAATAGTCTTAGTTCAAAAGCATATTTAAATTTAAGAAAAAGAGATTTTTCCTATATTTATTAATTCACGTTTACTACCCTTAATATAATTACACATCCATTAAACTAATGAAATCCTCGACCTTTTAGAAGGCTGTAACATCGGTTGTGAGCCGGCAAGATGCAGCAAACTTTTATCAGTCTCGGATAAATACTATGTGCCTTATTTAGAAGACTGCAACATCGGTTGTGAGCCGGCAAGATGCAGTAAACTTTTATTAGCCCACAGTTTATTATTATTATTACCTTATTTTTTTATATATTAACACGATATAGAGAAAATCTTCTTTTAGAAAATTTAAGTATAAATTTGAACTAAAATTATTGATAATCATCCCATACTTCAAAAAGTTGTTTGATTTACTAAGTTTATTTTTTTGAAAAAGCAACGGATTATTAGTCCGGATTAAAGGAGCTAATGGGAGAAAAAGCCACAAACTACACTTAGAGCTTGTAAGATTTCCAATAATCCTTTTACTCATCTAACTCATAACTTAACTCTATCATTTTTCGTTCTTCGCAACAGATTCGCGAATGCTTATTCTAAAAGTAAAGGAACAAGCTAGAGCTAAACACGACTCGATGAGTAAAAATTTATCTCATTCTACCCAGTCAGAATCAAAATTGTGACAAAACACTTATTTTATTTTTGAAAATTTTTAAAATTTTTTCATTTTTTGTGTATTTTGGTGTAAAACGGATTAACGTTGAAAAACATCGCTACAGCACAAGCAATCGATAGATCACCCACTCAGACTAGAATTAAACATTGTCCCATGTTTATATAGAAGCGTTTCTATCTACTTAAATCTAAGCCGTTTATTAAGTATGCTAAAGAAAAAACGTTAGTCCGATAAGATTTGGGATATAATTGCCCAAAATGAAGCTGAGAATTAAAAAGCCTCGAGTGAAACGAAGACAAAAAACCGTGAGCACGAAGGCTTTAAAAATCCGGGACACTCTGACAATCATCACAAAAACACAAGCACACGAGAAAGAAAGAGGCGAGCCTCCTCACATCACAAAATAGTTATTCATTACTACTAAACTGCCATATTACTGCTACGGATAAGCATGGGTTGCCACCCACGAAGCGCCTTGTTTTTGTTAACCGAGTCACAAGCTCGACTCGACCCTAAATTCATTGGTCCTTGGAGAAGGTTTGGAGATCCGGGACAACCATGGTTGGTATGTCCCCGTCATAAAGTATACTATGGTCTAAAAAAAATGACCGTTCACGACTTGAAGTTTGGCCCCGCGGTTTGAGAACAACTCAACGGTGCACAACGGGAAAACTTTGGGCAATGGTGAACGGTCCAGTCAAAACGGTTTAATTACCCGAGAAAATCTTCAAATCGAGAATTAAAAAGAAGGACTCGGTCACCACCGTTGACACGCGTTCTCTTGATTTTGAGTTTGTGATCTTCTTTGTCTTCTCTGTGTAAATCAAAGAATTCTCGTAGGCTAGATCACGAAGTTCATTTAATTCATTAGTGAACTTTCCGGTGATCACACCGGACTTAGGGTCAAAGTTTTCATGCTTAAGCCCATAAAGCTTTGTGCTCGAGCTCGATTGGGTAGATACATGCCTTTCCGTACACGAGCTTGTAAGAGTACACCCAGTGGGTGTTTTGAATAGCGTACGGAAGGCCTATAGGTGGTTCCCTCTAATTTATCTGACCAAGAGGCACGGTTCTCGCCTACGGTCCTTTCTAAGATTCTTTTCAAACCACGGTTGGAGACTTCCACTTGCCCACTAGTTTGTGGGTGATACGTGGTAGCAAGGCGGTGAGTAACACCGTACTTAAGCATGACCTTTGCGAATTGGTCATTGCAAAAGTGCGTACCGCGATCACTAATGATAGCGCGGGGAGTTCCAAACCGAGCAAAGAGAGATTTTAAAATTTTAACAACAACTCGGGCGTCGTTGGTGGGGAGCGCTTTTGCTTCAACCCATTTCGATAAGTAATCGACGGCCACGAGTATGTACTTGTTCCCTCGTGAAGACGGGAACGGCCCCATGAAATCGATACCCCAAACGTCGAAAATCTCGCAAACTTAAATGGCATTTTGGGGGCATTTCATCTTTTTGCGAGATTTTCCCGTAACGTTGACAAGAGTCACAAGATTTGACCAAGTCATGGGCATCACGATAAATTGTGGGCCAATAGAAACCGGAGTCAAACACCTTTTTGGCGGTGTAGTTCGGGCCATGATGTCCCCCGGTGGGTCCATTGTGGCAAGCCTTAAGAATATCAATGGCTTCTTGGCCGTGAACACACCGCCGGATGACTTGATCCGCACATATCTTGAACAAATAGGGGTCGTCCCAAAAGTAGTGTTTAACATCTTTGAAAAACTTGTTCTTTTGCTGGGACAAAAAGATACCATACTAAGTGTTTCGTGAGGAAACGTTTCATTTATTTCCTTTTTATCGAGCACACTTTGGTGAGGATTCTCTAATCGGGACAAATGGTCGGCCGCGAGGTTCTCGGCTCCTTTTTTATCACGGATGATGATATCAAATTCTTGAAGGAGGAGAACCCACCGGAGCAATCTCGGCTTAGCATCTTGCTTATTAAAAATGTATTTTAATGCCGAGTGATCCGTATACACTATGCTTTTTGACAAGACTAAGTAAGGCCGAAATTTCTCGAAAGCATACACCACAGCTAGTAATTCTTTTTCCGTCGTAGTGTAATGTGCTTGAGCGTCAGTCATAGTTTTGCTTGCATAGTGTATAGGCTGAAAATGTTTTGTTTTTCGTTGCCCCAAGACTGCACCTATTGCAAAATCACTCGCGTCACACATGAGTTCAAAAGAGTAGGTCCCAATCAGGGTAAAAATGACTATATTGGTGCTTCTGTCAATTTTTCTAAGTGTTTGAAAAGCGTCAATACACTCTTTGGAGAAAGAAGAACGAAGTATCTTTTTTCAAGAAGGCGGGTCCATCGGCCGGGTCTTATTTTTTGAGAAATCTAATAAAATCTATGGGACGAATAAAACCCGCGTGACCAAGAAAACAGACCAAATTCCTCTTGATGGTGGTGTGGGAAGGAGGTAGCTTACATTAACATACAAGTTGTAACCTTATCAACCTCAACTCGTCTTAAATAAATCTTATGGCCAAGGACAATATCCTTTCCTGACCATAAAGTGACTCTTTTCCCAATTTAGACAAAGATTAGTGTCTTCACACCGTTTAAGCATCTTGTCCAAATGGGAGAGGCAAGTTCTGAATGAATTCCTAAAGACCGAGAAGTCATCCATAAAGACTTCCATTGTTTTTTCGATCATATCGTGAAAGATAGCCATCATACACCTTTGGAACGTGCCCGGTGCATTGCATAAGCCAAAAGGCATACGACGGTAGGCGAACATTCCATAAGGACACGTGAATGTGGTCTTTTCTTGATCTTGAGGGTCAATGGGAATTTGAAAGTAACCTGAGAAACCATCGAGAAAACAATAGTATTCATTTCCCGCTAGTCTCTCAAGCATTTGGTCCATAAATGGTAGTGGAAAGTGGTCTTTACGGGTGCGTCATTAACTTATCGTATCAATGCATGACCGCCATCCAGTAAACCAATCGAGTAAGGAATAACTCGTTTTCAGCATTTTCAAAAACGGTAAAAGCCAACCCTTTTTCAGGGGTACACAATGGCACGGGTCTAACCCAAGGACATCCGAATTAGTACACAATCCGCCTCAAGGTTTAAGAACCCCCTTTTGATTACCATCGTGGATTTAAGGATTGACCCTTCTTGGGTTGTTGGACCGCTCGTTTGAAGTCCATCCTATATTAGAATCTTGTGTGTAATAAAATTCGAGTTAAATACCCTCAATGTCGGAAAGTTGCCAAGGCGAAGAGCTCGCTTGTTTGACTTCAAAACCTTGTATGAGAAGCGCTTTCCTCCTCATCTTTCCAAGTATATAGCAATTATGAGGTAATTTATCACTACCTACCTTCTAAAAAGGCATATCAAGATGAGTGGTAAGTCCTTAATGTTCGACACTGTGTGGTTCAGTCATATAAGATTTTTTCATTTTTAGGTCAACAACTTTAATTCTTGTGGAGGGAAGAGGTGGTGATGATGGAACATCATTAAGAAAATTACTTCAAGAATAAAATTCCTCCCGCCAATCAAATAAGAGTCATTAATTTCTGGTGAAATTGGCTCATCTTCAATAGCTAGGAAAGCATCGGTTTCCTCAAGAAGAAAATCACTATCCCCGAAGGGAGTGAGAGTAGGAGAAGAGGTAGAAACAATTGGTTTCGTAAATGGAGTGGGATTGCTACTCACGAGGAAAAGCCAAGAACTTCTTGAAATACTCCTCATAAGCAAACATCAATGATGTCGATTTCGGTTAACCGAAATATCATCATAATTAGAGGAGTATCTCGAAGTTTGATCAAGATTGAATGTTACGGCTTCATTACCAACACGAAGAGTTAATTCTCCTTCGTAAACATCAATCAAAGCACGTCCGGTCTTTAAAAAGGATCTCCTGAGAATTAGAGGAACTCAGGGATCGGCATCAAAGTCAACGACTACAAAGTCGGCGGAAAATGGAACTTTCCTACTTTTACGGAGACATCTTCGGCGACACCGATCGGATGAGAAATCGATCGGTCCGCAAGTTCGAGAGTCATGCAAGTAGGAGTAAGTTCGGGAAGGGAAAGTTTCCCCACAAACAACGGAAATGGCATGAGATTAATGCTAAGCGCCAGACAGGCCAAGCTAAGCACTCATCCATTCCTTAGGAAGGCAACGGGAATTGAGAAATATGCTGGAGGCCCCTAGTTTTTCGGGTAACTTTTTGAGGAGAACCGCCGAGCAATGCTCATTCAACGGAGTTTTTGCTAATTCAAACAACTTTTCTTTGTTGCTAATCAAACTTTTAAGTGTCGAGGCAAATTTAGGCATGAGAATTAAAGCATCCGCGAAGCTAATGTCAAAATGCAAATCTTGAAAGATTTGGTAAAATTTCTCCATTTGATTGTTAGCTTTTTTGCGGAGTTTTTTGATCCTTAAGCCTAGATGGATATGGAATTGAAGGTTTTGGGTTAGGCTTTGGAGCACTAACAGGAGCTTCAACGGGCTCAGAAATTGGTACAACATGAGTGCAACTAGGAACAAACGAGGTTAACGTCTTCGGTACTTCCGTTATTAGAGAGGCACCATGTCCTGAGTCACCCTCGTTTCACGTTCCACTACTTTAGGAGGAGAAGAAGTAGTAGGAATCGTGGGTCCCTTGTAAGCAACACCACTTCGGGTGGTGATACCTTTCAAATCTTCCTCGGGTTAGTAACGGTGTTACTCGGAAGAGTTCCCGAACCCGAAGTAGATATGGTATTCATTTTCATGAATTGACCCAAAACATGTCTTAAGATCATTAGTAAAGCTGTCGAATGTAGTAAATGTTGGTTTTGCATGTTTTTCAAATGGCATCATTTTGCCTTTCATGTATGCTTGAGAATTCACATTCGTTACAACTTGCGGTGAGGAAATCGGAGCTTGATGAGCCGGACTTGGTAAGGCGGCTTGAATAAGCGAAGCGGGGCTTGATATGCCGAGCCCCCAGGGCTTTTGAAAAGCCGGTGCCTGGTTATGATTACTCTTGGAAAAAATTGTTTCGACCTAGGATGTTTCCTTGATTCCTAGTTCGATTCCTTGATTTTGATTGTTTTCGGTTTGTGATTTTGATTCACATTAAACCCTGGTGGTCCAAGATAATTATCCAAACGATAGCTAAGCAGATTACGGTTACCTTGAGGTTGGTAAGAATTACCACCTTGATTATAGGCTCCCGCAGCATATACGTTCTGAGTTTGGCCAGCGGTGCAGGACCATCATTATAACATGTGGGACCACCACAAGTTCCACAGTTAGAGTACTGCTGTTTTACTTTTGTTTGTTTAAAGCATATTCCATTAAAATCTTGTTGAATTTCGTCTGCATTTTCAAGCATAAGGGCTACTATTTCCGATTATAAGATAAGATAGAACTAGAATGACTCACTCCTGTTGGACTTAAAGTGTCCCAATCATTGTATGAGCGGATCCTATTCTCATTAGATCATAACACTCTTTCGGGTCCGCCTTTTCACAAAGGTCTCCGCGGAATCACCCCCCCCCCCGGGGCCCCCCCCCCCCCCCCCCCCCCCCCATCAGCACATTGATGGTATCACGATGTCTTAAAGTTAACCCGTTATAGAAAGTATCTATTTGAGTTACGGGTAACATGTTGTGGTTAGGACATCGATCAATTGAAAGCTTGTAAACATTCCATGCCTTCGAATAACATTCACGGGTTCTTGACGGAAAATTCATAATATCATTTCTCAACTTGGTCACCGTAGAGGTGGAATATTTTCGAGAATATTTTGCCATTGTCAAAAGGTGGTGATAGAATTCCTGGAACAACGATCCAAACCATTCGGCGGCACGATTTGCCAAAGGAGTAAAGGAAGAGATATAACGAAGGCTCATCCGCGCCACCATTCACTTCATACTTTGGTGACCATGCAAAAACTTGTCAAGATGCTTTGTTGGCATCATCAACCTGTCCACGAAATGGACAACGAATTTTTTGAACTGTGTTGGATCCATATCCGTTCTTAAGCCCAAAATTCGTTGCTTGAATTGCAATCGGGGCAATTGGTCTACCCCGACCATTCAAAGTTGGTTGGCACAACTCCTCCATCGTTCGAAGGTCGGGAACTGGTAAATTACCTCATCCGGCGGGAGGTGGTCCGTCATTACCGGCTCCGTTAGTGGCCATGTTAATTTCCTCAAAATTGTTCAAAAGATTCAGATCAACACGAGTCCTTCTTCGAATTGTACGTTCGGGATCTTCGAGAGGTGGAAAAAGATTCCTAGTCGAAGATCGAGTGCTCATGCACTAAAAAGAAATATAAAAAGAGAAATTATACTAATTATTTTTTGTTTTTTAGACAATTGATTCATAAAGATTTTTTTATAATAAACGGACAACAATAATAGACAACTCAAACCTAATAATCAACAAGCTTCACGGTAGCTCTCTAAAAGAAAAATGCACAAAGGAGCGGAGGAGTAGGAAAGCGCGAAGCTATTAAAAACCTTCTCCTTTAGGGTCGTAGTTCCTCGGAACAACCCTCCTTATACCCCTCTATTGTTTTTTTTAACTTTCAAAGAGTGAGCCGTACTTCCAAGTGACACAAAAGGCAAGTGTTTTGATCTTTGGTTTCGGGAACGTTACTTAATGATAATACTCAAAGTTGAGAGTATTATATACTTGATTCATTTTATTTATATATAAGGATAATTTTTTTATATTTTAGCTTTTTTCCTTGTCTTATATATAACAAAAAAGAAAAAGAAACTCTTTTTGTATTTTTTTATAAGAAAATAAGCAAAATAACTTCACACGGAAGGATTTTAAAAGCACTAATTGTCAAACATCAGAAACGACAATCGTCTTACACTCCTCCCCGGCAGCGGCGCCAAAAATTGATTCTTGCAATAATATATATATAATTAATAATACAAGTAAATTCCAACAAATTACCCTTGACCAAGGTAACTAGTCAAAATCTACCAAGAAAATCAATATATATATCCGGAAGTATCGGCTTCTCACTTTAAAAGCAATTAAAGTTTAAAACTGGACCCGGGTCGTTTTGTCCCAACGAGGTGTGCAATGAAAAGTCGAAAGTCGGTTTGATATTTGATGTTTGAATTCATAAAGATTTGTATTTGATTATGATTCCTAAGACTACGAGAAAAACATATTAGGCATTCTAATTTAACAAATAAGCACAAAATCAAGTACGGGAATCCTAAAAAGGCACTAAATTATCAACTATATCAAAATTAAACCCTAAAAATGCAAACTTAGTTTCTAAACCTCTAAAATGATAAAAGAAAATTTTCTAAAAAGGAATTATATTTTTTTTGACTTTTTAATAATTTTTTATGAATTAAAAACCTATTTAATCAATTTAAAATCCTAGAAAATGACAAATTAATACCTAAAAATTTCAAAAAATGATTTTCTACTTTAGAAAAGTCTAAAACATGATAAGAACTTAGAAAAATATTTTTAACTACTTTTTATATTTAAAAACTAATTTCTAAAATTACATTAAAAAGCTAAAAATGAAATTTAAAATCTAAAAATGATTTTAACTTTTGTAAACCTCAAAATATTAATTCTAAAACTAAAAACTATTTTTTTGTATTTTTCTGAATTAATTTACTATTTTTAAATGACTTTTTAAAATTTTCAACTACGAAAATTAATAAAAAATAACAAATAAAGTTGGAAAATTTTGAAAATTACACAAAAGTCCTAAATGATGAACAGATTCCTAGAAAAATAAGCTGTGACCCAGCTTATCAAATAGCTTGAAATAAGCCCTAAAATAAGCTACGAAGTTAAAAATGCAAATGGGCTCAAAATGATTATAAGAAATAAATTATGCAAAGTATGGCATTTGGCCTTATCTGGTGTTGATGGTAGCAGAGTGTGTGTGTGAGGCTTTGGTTTGGAAAGGGGGAGGTCATGGGTTCGACCCCCATGCCTTTCTTTTTTTTGAATTTTTTTTTTGATTGAACTTTTTTGAAACTTATAAAATAAGCCAAGTCAACAAAATTTAACAAAGACACTTTTTATGTAAACCACAAATAAGCACATGAAATAAAGCACTTTTAGTTCACAGTTAACCTTTTTTTACACTAAGGTTATATAAACAATTTTTTAGCTTTTAAAAACTAAATAAGCTAAGGCAACTACTAAATAAGCTAAGACATATAAGCACCTACACCTAATAAGCAAATCTAAACAAAAATAAGCAAAGGAAACAAGCAAATAAGCACAGAAAAGCAAATAAGCAAAATGTACTAAAACTGCTAGCCAGACAGCCTATAGGGGCACTTTTGGGCTTAATTTTAAGCCCTTTAATGGATCCTTATGGCTGTAAGACCTCAAAACATATGAAAATTGGACTTCAAAGAACAAGTAGCAACATTCAAAAATCATTTTAAATTAAGAATAAGCCACAATAAGCAATTGAAAAAGCAGTTTTGGATTTAAAAAGATACTTAGCAAATTTTGACAGAATTTGACAAGACCCAAACCAAACTTGCAGACCTATACTAAACCTATTCTAGTGCATCTTGACACTTGAACATGCATAAAAACAACACACAAAAGCTACTTATGAAAATCTATTCAAATAAGCTTAATGACAAGGCAAAAATTAACAGATTCAAATAGTGATTTTTAAAACTCTTAAAACCAAATTTTAACACTTAAGACCTTTTGAAAAACTGAAGTTTATAACTAATTTAGGCTAAACTAAATTGACCCAATAGTCTAAACTATTTTTGACCCACAAACTTAGTTAAACCAAACACCTCTTTTAAAACTGATTTCAACATTTTAACTTGATTAAAACTGATTTAAACTCAATTTTCCTAATACCAGATGATTAACAAGTCTAATAAGTGGTAATAAGCAGATTTTAACAACTAATAAGTACTAGAATAAGCTAGAACAGATTATGCTACTTTTTTAAGCTAAAATGACAGATCTTAAGGAAAACTTCAAACAAATGATTTTTAAACTACAACTAAGCAATATAAACTAAAAACATCATTAATAAGCATAGATAAGCAGATATAAGCAATAAATAAGCACCAAACAACAGTCAATAAGCAAGAGCTTAAAATTAAGCAAAACTGAAAAAGGAACTTACAAGGGTCCTTTAGCTTTAAGATTGAATAAAACACCACCAAACCATTATCCTAACACCTCCCATGAGGTTCTAACCCATGGCCATCCATAATACACCATGCTCCAGAGTTCTTCATGTATTTTTTTGTGATTTTTGGTAAAAATGATTTAAACTTTATAAGTTATGGGGAAAACTTATAATGCTTAAGTTAGCAGCTGAAATAAGTAGTAAAACAGACTATGAGAGCTTAAAACATACTTTTTAAAACATAGATTGCATTAATATTAAAAACAGAATTTGATATAAACTTAGATTTTATGAAACTACAAATTACAATAGCTTACAAAAAGTACAATAAGTTAAAAACAGACTAATATAAGCTGAAAAGTAAAACTAGGTTCTCTCAAAGGCTCACAATAAGGACCTATTTATAGAAACGTCTTCAAAGTCTTGGGTCTTGAACTTGTGTTTCTTTTGTGAGTGAGAACTGAGGTGTGCTTTTGGTGTGAGGAGAAGTCAAGTCTTCATCTTGGCCATCCATCTTGATTGTCCTCCATGGGGTTTGATCTCAACCCTTGATTCTTTGTCATCTACCTTGAACGAATGTGAGTAGAGGGGATTGCCAACATAGAAATTGGCCATGTGAAGTGCGGTTTGGTTGAGATGGGGATAGGTTTGTTGTTTTGTTACAGGGGGTGCAAGGGTTGAGGGGAGAAGACATAAAAATGGCAAATTGGCGGGAAAAAGTGTTGTTCTGTTTGTATATCTGTTTTAGTGAAAACAGGGGTAAAGGTTTGGGGATTTGGCAGGTTTGGCCCTTTAACTTGTTATATGTTATTACACTTTTAGTCCTTGTGGTGTTATAAGTTTATGGAAGTTGGCAGGAATAACCCCTTAAGTTATGTAGTTGATTTACACCCACAGTCCTTTGGACTTAACAGCGTTAAGGGTTAAGGGGTTTTGGGCTTAACTGCAGTTAAAAAGGGGATTGGGCTTAGTATTTGTTTGGGCACAAAATGGTTTTTTTAACCATTTAAGTCTTCATAGTATACATTAATGGGCTGACCTGACCCATTAGATGGGTACGGGTGGGCCCATTAAGTATTTCTTCGTTTTTCGGCTTTGGCTTTGACTTTGACTTTGTCGGGGTTGACTTTGGTTGACTTTTTGATTTTCTGGCTTTGATTTTGACTTTTTCTTCACGTTTTTTTCCGTTCTCGTGCTCGGATTTGTCGTTTTTGCTTCGTTTTTGTCCTTTTCTTAGATATCCGTTACATGCACAATACAAATGCAAAACATACAAATACAATGTATTTTTAGGTACGTTTTTTGTCATTTTAGTCTGTTTTTAATGGAAAATAGTATGTATAAGTAAAGACATACCAAGCTTCGTAGCCAAACCACTATAAATCATCATATCCGGTTTGCGCTTTCTTTTACTTATCACTTTGCATTTATATGTGACTTTATCGCTTTATATTTATATTAGCATTGCAAATATGTTTGTGTTATATATTGTGTTGTGGTGATATGCTTTGTTTGATATTCTTTAGTATAGTTGTTGTAGTAGAACTATTATGGACATCTTTCATATTACGTCAAACTTGATTGGTTGTTTGATACAAAAGTATTTAAGTTTTTAATGGAAACTTATTCACCCCTCCTCTACGATTCCACAACCCAATGTTTATTTTCTCGCATTTAGGAGTGTCTTGTATTTTAATTATTTTCATTTATTATTTTATGTTTGAATTCATCATTTTGTAATCATGCTTTATTTTGTCTTTACCCTCGTCTTAATTTCAAACAAAGGTATTTTGCATAAAATATGTGTAGAGGAAAATATCCGGTTTATAAGAACCAATTCAAACATTTAAAATAAACTGTTTAGATTAATTCGCGTTAGTTTCGATTCATATGATTGTAATGACTAATGTCAGGTCTTATGGAGTGTACTATGCAGGAAATAACTTATATGATTGAGTGCAGGAAATTTTTCAAGAAAAACAAAAAGAAAATTTTCACAGTGGCTGGCGACGGCGTTAGGATTCATCCTGACGGTGTTGTGAGCCCAGCTACATGAAAATTCGAATTTTTTTAGTAATCTTGAAAAATAATTTGTACAATGTTTAGAGTTTGAAATACTTTTATAAACCTGCATAAACCTATGATTACATCATTACTCTGATCCTATCTTTACTGCTTTAATAGAGTCAAACCCTAGTTTCGTTGTATATATCATTATCCTGCCGACTTTATGCTTAGTGTAGTTATCTTTGTCTTTGATTTACAAGTTATATTTGATGAGAAGAAGCTTGGAAGTTCTTAGGAAATTTCCATTGGACGATTCTTGGAGGACGATTTAACCAGTTATCGCATGTTTCTTCTCCATTATTGAGCAAACCAGGGGAGTGCTAGTTTCTTTTACCTGTTTTCTTTTCCCTTTATTCATTTTTATAGGTACTTTTAAAAACATTGGGGACAATGTTCAACTTAAGTGTAGGGGTAAATAAGCCTTAGAAACTATTCTTTCAATTGCTATTTGCTTTGTCCTTAAAATGATGGGTAATATATCAAAACATAGCGTAAAAGGTAATTTTAACCCAAATTTAAATTTTTTTATGACATATACCGACGAAAACCAAGTATTAATAGCGTCTCATGGATAGGAATTAATATGACTAGTACAAAAACCCTCAGAATTCCACCCCAAAAATGTGAGGCTCGCCTTTAGATCTATAGGAATTCGGGTATCCATTTTTGATACCCAAGATGATTCTACCATTAGCTTGCTCGAGTAAAGGTTCGAATGCAGGCATATGTGTCTATTCGTCATTACGGATATATATGTATGACCTTGTCACCTTTTCTAGAACATTAAGATCGGTTTAAAAAATCATATGAGCGTATCGATAGTATATTAAATTCTAGAACTTGCTTTAGCGATGCATCCCGAGTCCGCGTAGTGATTATTAGGATTTTCTAAATGATAAGAGGCCGTGACAATCTATGTTTCAGGTCAATACTTATCCCGAGCCATGATTTTATTTTTACTATTAGTTGGAAGTGATTATTTTGTTTTTTGGTCGATTTGGTGAAAATCGTCATTTTTTTCTATTTCAAAGTCGTGCTTAGGATTTTTATCCGTTTAAGAAGTTGAAATTTTCATATTTTAGCTCCGGGAGCCCAATTATTTTAATTTTAGTATTTTATGACTTTTCCCATGTTTTAGCCGAAACCGTGTCAAAATCGTATTTTTACACTTTATAACATTTTAATTAAGTGTTTTAACACAAAATAATGTAGTATATATTTTTACAATTTTTTTTAAAAAAAATTATGAAACATAAGCCCAAGCCATATGGCCGGCTATAGGGCCCAAAACAAACACCCCTTATAGTAGGGATGAGCACGGTGCCATTTTGGTACCGTACCGGCACCGTTTACGAAGTACCGTATTTTTTCCGACCAAAATATGTAGTCCCGATCCCAGAACCGAGGGGTATATCGGTACTAGTTCTGGTACCGGGTAAACCGGTACTAAACCAAAACAAGTACCATTTTGTATAATATATAATCTCAAATTTGAATCTTTTAGTACTTGAATTAAGTTTAGACTTCAATCTTTATTTGATCATACTAAGCTAAGAAATTTAATAAGCATTTCCCACCATGATTGGAATAATAGCTACTGAGGTAACAAACAAGACTGCTCTACGTAGCCCCTAACCTAAGTGTTGGTTTATAGTACTGTAGTAATTTTGACAGACAAAGCATACAAGGTTGCCAAACCTACGCGTATTGCTACACATGTGATATAGGAGATTATAGCTAGCAATTGTCAGACTTATGTAGTATCTGGATCTCATGAATCTTGTTTTCTTTTGCATAAAAAATTCATGTTAATTTAATTTAGTCCATTATCGCAAGTCTTTCCAATCACAGAACTGAGCTACATAAGTTAAAACTTGTTTTACTTTTATCAAGTTCAAGTACAAACATGAGCTCAAAATGTATTATAAATTCAAGTTTATGTTGAGCTTTTGAGCCCAATATATTCACCATTGCGCATTGTTTATTTCACCATCTAATGTAAATTGTCATAGATTTAAGAACATGATTATACTGTTACATATTTACTGTGTGAAGCATCTTTGTTTTTCGGGACCAAATTTAGGAATTCCTGTTTTGGCACCATACCATTTTTAGTGGTACTGATTTGTTTTGAGTGAGTTTAAGGGTACCAGTACCGTACTGGGTAAAGAGAACCGGTATCGGTACGGGTCGGTACCGGTACGGTTTTGGTACCGTACCATTTTTTCAGTACCCATGCCCATCCCTACCTTATAGTTTTCTTTTATAAACTAGGATGTTTACTAGATACCTTATTAGTTTCTAATTCAAACACACACACACACACATAAAAACTCATAACTGGGAAAAAGATCTCTCTGCTCTCCTCCTCTCTGCTCTCGTCATACCACCAAAAACCACCATCAAGATCATCACCAAAATCTCTCCCATCTCTTCCAATCACTCCTATATTATGACCATATCAATCCCTATCAATCTTTACTAGTAAAAACAACATGCAAGACTTTTTCAAGAATCTTGTAATTGGGTAATTTTATTAATTTTGTGTGTAATCAAGGTTTAGAGAGGTTGAAGATAAGTGTCATTGCAATATTTTGTTAATAAAAAGTTAGGATTTGGCTAATTAAGGGGGTGTTTGGTTTTGGAAAATCAAAGGGAAGTTTTGATTTTTGATTTGTGCTTGTGGTTCGATCTAGGCCAAACCCTAAAGGGGTGTTTGGTTTGTTGTTTTCTTCAATTGTTGCTATGTAAGCCCCAATCACTTGTTTAATTGTTATTTTTTTATTTCATGGGTTTATTTAATTTGTTTGATTTCTGGAAAATATGATGCATGCATGTTATTGTATGATTGTGAATGTGATATGGCGATAGGTAGTTGCTTAAGATGGTTATAAATTAGGTTAGATTGGATTTTAGAAGCGGATTGGGATTGGTAATATAGAATAGCAGGTTGTTGGTGTGATGTCAAATAATTTTTGGCTTGAGGTCTATTGCTTTAGTACTTTTTTGGGTAGATCAACTTACAAGGTATATGTGGTTCTTTGGATGGAGCCGTAACTCCTTCGGATGACCAAGATATGATCGAATTAGTGAAATTAATTTTATTGAGCACTTATGAAATTTAGTGCAGATAGTTTGACATATTATGGAATATTTTTGGCTTATAGCCTAATATATCTTTACATAAATGGATATATCATAATCTCAGGTCCATATGGTGAGTTGGATGGAGCCGTAACTCTTCCGGATGAGTTAGTTACACCCAAATTAGTGAAACTAGTTGAAATGGGTCATTGAATCTAGTTATGCAGATAGTTTATGATGTAATGGAATAATTTTGGCTTAAAGCCTACTGGTTATTTACACAAATGATTATGTTAATATCTCAGGTCCTACTGGTGAGTTGTATGGAGCTCCAACTCTTTCGGATGGTCAAGATACCCAGATTTTGTAATATAGATAGTTAGGCTTGTAACAAATTTTATTTGACTTGGAGACTACTGGGTTTTTACATGGTTGAAGGGTAAAACATATGAGGACCATGTGGTTCTTTGGATAAAGCCCTAACCGTTTCGGATAAATGAGTTACGACTAAAACGGCTAAATTGACCATAAATTATGCCCCGATTTTCAAATGAATTTAAGTTCGGATCTTTTCATATTAAGTGCCCCATTTTCCAAGTCAAACCTGTAGGATTTAGATAAACTTAAACATGTGCTTTTGTTTTGGGTCAAACGGAGTTATAAAATAGGAATTATGCTAAAAATGGTAAAATAAGAAAACATTTTAAATAATCAGATTTGGCACATGAGGGTAAAATAATAATTTCACTTAGGATCTGAACGTTTTGGGTTATTTTCCTTGTAACCTCAGTATACTAGAGTCGAATAGCTTGTTTGAGGCGAAAACCATTTGTTTATACCTATTACAGATTTTGAGATATAGGTCCATTACGTCGAGGTAAGTGCAGAATTGTATAGTGTTGAATCGCTTTAAACGGTTTAACGAGTATAACGGATTTTATAAAATGGGTAAATAAGTGGTATAAGTGGGTTTATACTTGAGGTTGGTTAGATCAGGTCTTAAAGGGATGTTTGGATAAATCTCACCTGGTTAAAAATAATAAGAACGCCATATCATGATCCCGATTCTTTCATTGTATCTTTTGGTTGTTTTCGTCGTGTGCGTTTTATTCCTTTATACTAAGCCACCATTCTTTCTAGGTGATACTTAGGCGATCGTGGTTTCATGCCATCCTTGATCTAACTTTAGTACTTACTACTTCATTGCTTCTCGGTGAGTTCAAAGCCTCACCTTTTCTCTTTTAATGGTTTTCATAACCTGTTTTCGGGATGAGAATGCATGATCGTTTTACTAAGAAAACTTATTGATTTCTACTACTTAAGCGTTACATGATTATTTTTACTAAAGCTTTTACTTGCTTACTACATGACTTCTAATACATGTGTGATACATGGTTGTTTACTTATGAGCTTATTAAAGCTTGAGTTGCGTACTACATGATTTGAGATCATTGAATACCTATATATGAAACCGTGAGTTTTGAATACATTTTTTGTTTTAAATGGGACACAAGTGCTTGAAGGGTATGCCTGACCCGATTATGAAATTATCTGCATGAGTCGCTATTGCTAAAGTCCCTAATTTTGGGAACCGTTAATTACCTTGTAGAGATAAGCGCTTATGCATTAAATAGATCTATTGGGCTTGACAACCCCGTTCAGGGTATGGATCCATTGCGAGAACACCCTGTCAAACGGACGTTTTGTATTGAGTGATTGTAGGTATAAGGCAATAATACCTAGTGTTGGGGGGCAAATCATGAACATATATTTATATGTTGTATTAACGCTTCGGTGTCACGAGCTCAATACGATAATGTTGATTTATACTTTGAAATACTATCGCTGGCTGACCTTAAACCTTACGGTCCACTACCGAACATTACTTGATTTATTGAATCACTACTTGAATTTCAGAAATAATACTTTGAAATATTGTAACACTACTTTCTTACTGAGATATTACTTGATTTATTTCAATACTGCTTTTACTTAAACCTATGAATTCACCAACATTATTGTTGACGTTTTGCATGTATTTTCTCAGGTTATCATTTTTCTAGCTGAGCATTGGGAACATAAGAGTCCTACAGATATATTTTCGAAGGCTTTATAATTTGAGTACCATTCGATAAACGTTTTGAAAATGTTTTCTATTACATTACAATTGGAACCTATTGTAACTCTGGTATGTTACAAAAATTATCGAATGGTTGACTTTTTAAAACGTCTCACTTAGAGTCGTTTTCTGTAACTAGTACTTTATGCTATGAAGTAGCACCCCAAGTGATATTTCCGTTGCGTTGTGATTTTAAGGGTGTTACAGAGTGGTATCAGAGCACTAGTTATAGAGAACTAGGTCATTTTCAAAACCTGTACTATAACCTTTTTCAAAAAAAATTAAGAGTCTCCCTCACTGTTTATCCGATATCTGTGCGCTCATGCCTCTTGAAAGCTTATACTTATTTTGGAATTATTATGTTTATATAAAGGTTTGATTATATAAATACTAAACTCTTTTAAGACATTGCGAGTGAAGCAATGGTCGTTGCAACATTTTCATGACTTTTATGATCCTATTTTTACATAAAAATTTGAACTCACCACCAAGTGCCGATTCCGCGGGTTAATTTATCATTCGACTCCGAGTTTGAACACTATTCTTATGCTTTTGAATCGCATATGTTGTTTCGTAATCCATCATCTTGAAGTCCTCTGGTTGATGGGAGTACGACTTTAACTTGTCACCTCGGATCGTGCCGTATTTTGGCACTTACCTTTGGAACGTGATTGACTAACGTCTCATTATTCTTCTCGTTACTTCTTATGATTTTGAAGAATCATGCCGCCAAGGCGACTCCTTCCCCTCAACGTAACATTGTTTTGATATCGTGTTTTATGCTGACAATACTTAAGTAGGATGATTTATAATTATCTTATTGAAATGAATTGGGACGCCTTTTCATTTGAATAAGGAAAATATAAATTGCCAAACCATAAATTTCCAATTCTTATTTACATAGATTAGGACGCCTTTAGATGTAAATAACGATTTGTGAATGAGTGGGCTAAAGTGTATGGCATTCGTACAATAACTTTCTTTTGATTTGTAATCCGTCTGTACGAATAATTCCTTTTCTTCTTCTATTTAATCATTGCCGTTATTACCTTCATACGAATGAGTCTCTAGACTTCTTTCAGTTTGTAATTTGTTCATTTGATTATTTTCCAAATGTGTATCCGACATGGCGTGCATCTCTTCTAACAAGGAATACGTCCGTACGAATCATTCATGGTCTTTACTCTTCAAATCGCTATCATTATTACTTTTGTACAAATGGCTATTTGAACTTCTTTCGACTCGTAATTTGCTAAATGGATATTTTTGATTGTGTACCGACCGTCGCAAACCATATGGAGATAAGGCGAATTGAGCCCGGGACTCGCTCCTTTAAGGAAGGAGGACTGTGACAATCCATGTTTCAGGTCAATACTTATCCTGAGCCATGATTTTATTTTTACTATTAGTTGAAAGTGATTATTTTGCCTTTTGGTCGATTTGGTGAAAATCGTCGTTTTTAGCTATTTGCGAGCCGTGCTTAGGATTTTTATCCGTTTAAGCGTTTATGAAGTTGGAAATTTCATATTATAGCTCCAGGAGCCCAGTTATTTTAATTTTAGTATTTTATGACTTTTTCCGCGTTTTAGCCAAAGCCATGTCAAAATCGTATTTTTACACTTTATAACATGTTAATTAAGTGTTTTAACACAAAATAATGTAGTATAAATTTTTACAAATATTTTTAAAATAAAAAATAAAATTTTGAGACATAAGCCCAAGGCATATGACCGGCTATAGGGCCCAAAACAAACACCCCTTATAATTTTTTTATAAACTAGGATGTTTACTAGATACCTTATTAGTTTCCCATTCAAACACACACACATAAAAATTCATAACTAGGAAAAAGATCTCTCTGCTCTCCTCCTCTCTGCTCTCGTCGTAAAACCAAAAACCACCATCGAGATCATCACTAAAATCTCTCTCATATCTTCTAATCACTCCTATATCATTCCCACATTAATCCCTATCAATCCTTATTAGTAAAAACAACATGCAAGACTTTTTCAAGAATCTTGTCTTTAGGTAATTTTATTGATTTTGGGTGTAATCAAGGCATATAGAGGTTGAAGATAAGTGACACTGCAAGATTTTATTAATAAAAGGTTGGGGTTTGGCTAATTAAGGGGGTGTTTGGTTTTAGAAAATTAAAGGGAAGTTTTGATTTTTGGTTTTTGCTTGTGATTCGATCTAGGCCGAACCCTAAGGGGGTGTTTGGTTTGTTGTTTTCTTCAATTTTTGCTACGTAAGCCCCAATCTCTTGTTTAATTATTTTTATTTTTATTTTGTGGGTTTATTTAATTTGTTTGATATCTAGAAAATATGATGCATGCATGTTATTTGATGATTGTGAAAGTGATATGGCGATAGGTAGTTGCTTAGGACGTTTATAAATTAGGTCAGATTAGATTTTGAAAGCGGATTCAGATTGGTAATTTAGGACAGTACGTTGTTGGTTTGATGTCAAATAATTTTTGGCATGAGGTCTATAAATTTAGTAATTTTTTGGGTATAGCAACATACAAGGTGTATGTGGTGCTTTGGATGGAGCCGTAACTCCTCCAGATGACCAAGATATGATCGAATTAGTGAAACTAATTTTATTGAGCACTTAGGAAATTTAGTGCAGATAGTTTGACACATTATAGAATATTTTTGGCTTAGATCCTACTATATCTTTACATAAATGGATAGATTATAATCTCAGGTCCATATGGTGAGTTGGATGGAGCCGTAACTCCTCCGGATGAGTTAGTTATGCCCAAATTAGTGAAACTAGTTGAAATGAGTCATTGAATCTAGTCATGCAGATAGTTTGTGATGTAATGAAATAATTTTGGCTTAAAGACTACTGGTTATTTACATAAATGATTAGGTTAATATCTCATTTCCTAGTGGTGAGTTGGATGGAGCCCCAACTCTTCCGGATGGTCGAGATACGACCAAAACCGTCAAAATAAACTTAGTGTGTACCCACAATTTGTAATACAAATAGTTAGGCTTGTAAAGAATTTTATTTGACTTGGAGACTACTGGGTTTTTACATGGGTGAAGGTTACAACATATGAGGACCATGCGGTTCTTTGGATAAAGCCGTAACCATTCCAGATGAATGAGTTACGACTAAAACGGCTAAATTGACCATAAATTATGCCCAGATTTTTCAAATGAATTTAAGTCCAAGACTTTTCATATTAAGCGCCCCATTTTCTAAGTCAAACCTGTAGGATTTAGATAAACTTAAACATGGGCTTTCATTTTGGGTCAAACGGAGTTATAAAATGGGAATTATACTAAAGACGATGGAACGAAAAAACGTTTTAAATAATCATATTTGGCTCATGAGGGTAAAATGATAATTTCACTTAGGATCTGAACATTTTGGGTTATATTCCTTGTAACCTCAGTAAACTAGAGTCGAATGGCTTGTTTGAGGCGAAAACCGTTCGTTTATATCTATTACGGATTTTGAGATATAGGTCCATTAAGTCGGCGTAAGTGCAGAATTGTATAGTGTCGAATTGCTTTAAACGATTTAACGAGTATAACAGATTTTATAAAATGGGTAAATAAGTGGTATAAATGGGTTTATACTTGAGGTTGGTTAGATCAGGTCTAAAAGGGATGTTTGGATAAATCTCACCAGGTTAAGAATAATTAGAATGCCATATCATGATCACGATTCCTTCATTGTATCTTTTGGTTGTTTTCGTGGTGTGCGTTTTATTCCTTTATACTAAGTCACCATTCTTTCTAGGTGATACTTAGGTGACTGTGGTTTCACGCCATCCTTGATCTAACTTCAGTACTTACTACTTCATTGCTTCTCGGTGAGTTCATAGCCCCACCTTTACTCTTTTAATGGTTTTCATAAACTGTTTTCGGGGTGAGAATGCATGCTCGTTTTACTAAGAAAACTTATTGATTTCTACTACTTAAGCGTTTACATAATTATTTTTACTAAAGCTTTTACTTGCTTACTACATAACTTCTAATACATGTGTGATACATGGTTGTTTACTTATGAACTTATTAAAGCTTGATTTGCGTACTACATGATTTGAGATCATTGAATACCTATATATGAAACCGTGAGTTTTGAACACATTTTTTGTTTTAAATGGGACACAAGTGCTTGAAGGGTATGCATGATCCGATTATGAAATTATCTGCATGAGTCGCTATTGCCAAAGTCCCTAATTTCGAGAACCATTAATTACCTTGTAGGGGTAAGCGCTTGTGCATTAAATAGATCTATTGAGCTTGACAACCCCGTTCGGGGTATGGATCCATTACGAGAACACCATGTCAAACAGACGTTTTGTATTGAGTGATCGTAGGTATAAGGAAATAATACCTAGTGTTGGGGGAAAATTGTGAACATATATTAATATGTTGTGTTAACGCTTCGGTGTCACGAGCTTAATGCGATAATGTTGAATTATACTTTGAAATAATGTCGCTGGTTGATCTTAAACCTTATGGTCCACTACCGAACATTACTTGATTTATTGAATCACTACTTGGATTTCGGAAATAATGCTTTGAAATATTGTAACGCTACTTTTCTAACTGAGATATTACTTGATTTATTTCAATACTTATTTTACTTAAACCTATGAATTCACCAACATTATTGCGGACGTTTTGCATGTATTTTCTCAGGTTATCATTTTGCTAGCTGAGCATTGGGAGCATACGAGTCGCACGAATATATTTTTGGGTTAAAAAAATCAAAAAAAAGAAGAGAAAAAATGAGAAAATTGCAACAAAAAAGAAGGAAAGTTTGAAGATAATCGTTTCGCAAAGCAAGAACCGAAAGAATTACACGAAGGATTGATTATTCGTTGATGCGCAACAAAAATCAACGATGTGGAGTATTGTATAAAGTGGAAGATATCGCCACTTACCTTGTAGAGTATGTAAAGTTTGGGATGATTGGGAAGTTGACCGTTACGGGAACACTGATTCGATAGTTTTACACACGTATAAAATAATACACTTATAGAGAAATTAAGGAAATCCCCAAGTAACCCTTGGACAATTCCACTC
>BQNB010049177.1:0-42173 GCA_026074375.1 Tanacetum coccineum | reverse complement strand
TACTATTGATTGAGCTTCGCGAAGCAACTAGCAAAATAAATACGAATCGACATAAAAATCAAATATTAAACTTACTTCCATTATTTTGATAATGATGATAGTTGTTTGTGTTTTAATCGATTAAAGGTTAAGGTTTAAGGTGTTTGGTTGTATATTTGAAAGTAGGCTACTAGGGTTTTTTTAGAGTACGTATAATTTAAGTATGGGAAAATTACATATTTTTAAAATAATTGGGTATTCGGTTCTGGAACCGAGAACCAATAGAACCGAACCGAACCGACCCAAGAACCGATAAATGTAAAATTCAAGAACCAAAACCGGAACCTACGGTTCTGGTTCCGGTTTGGTTCTTCGTGGTTCCGGTCCGGTTCTTGGTTCTTGTGCTCATCCCTAAGCTAAACAAGATCCGGAGATCGGGGAGGATTAAACAAGAACTTAGCCATGTTATTGATGAGAGAAAAAGTAGAGAGAAGATGTGTGTATCTAGAGAGAGAAACAAGAACACACACACCTTTACAAAATTAATCCTCACCCCTTCATGGAAGTATGGAGGGGGTATATAGTTCAAGACAAGGAAAACTATTCTAACTTAATAGTTCTAGTCCCTGCGGATCTTGCCTAATGATAACTAGTGTAATTCCGTATAAGTCAACATATTTTAAGGTTAACAAGTTGCTAGACACTTGCCCAAGTTGTGGCTTGATGCAGTTACGACTTATAAAACGAACAAAAACAACGGTGTTGGAGCTGAAGATAGAGTTGGAGCCAACAATACGACTAGTGATGTGGAAAACACAACTCGTGGTTGCTCATACAAGGAATTCCTGAATTGCAAGCCCCGCAACTTCAACGGGTTTAAAGGAGCAGTTAGATTGATCAAGTGGTTTGAAAAGATGGAATCAGTTTTCCGCATCTGCAACTGCGCTGAAAACTTCAAGGTCAAATATGCTACTTGCAATTTACTAGATGGTGCACTGACTTGGTGGAATGCTTACGCTCAGTCCATAGGGATTGATCTTGCTTACCAGACCCTCTGGGAGGACCCGAAGAAGATGATGATTGAGGAGTAATGTCTTAGGAATGAGTTACATAAGCTAGAGGTTGAGTTATAGAACTTGTCGGTCATGGAGGATGACATCACTAGCTACACAAATTGTTTCCATGAATTGGCACCACTATGTCTAACAATGGTCATTCCTAAATACAAGAAGATAGAACGCTACATCTAGGGACTCACGCCAAAGATTCAGGGAAATGTTAACTCATCCAAACCAACAACAATTCAGAGTGCTATCCGTATGGCTCACGACTTGATGGATCAGATCGTATGTCAAGGAGCCAAAGTAGTGAAAAGTGTTAACAACAAGAGGAAATGAGAAGATAATCAAAGAGGGAATTTTGGCCAGGAACATAACAAGAGGCACGAAGTGGTTAAGACATACACTGTTGGGCCGAATGTCAAGAAAGGATATGTTGGGAATCAACCTTACTCTAACAAGTTCCATCTTTACCACTCAGGACCTTGTATCATCCAATATGGGAAATGCAAGAAGATCCGTCACCAAACAAGGTATTGTAGAAACCCTACCCCCACAACAAACCGTGGAGCTCCGGGGAGTTACTTTGAGTGTGGAGAAAAAGGGCATTACATGAATGAATACCCGAAGCTGAAGAACTAGAATGGAGGAAGAGCTCGTGGGAGAGCATTTGTTTTAGGAGGAGGAGAAGCTCGCCAGGACCCTAACGTTAAAACGGGTATGTTTATCCTCAATAATCGTTATGCTTCTGTCTTATTTGATATGGGTGTCGATAGAAGTTTTGTATCCATTGCTTTTATCCCTCTAATTGATATCACACCAACTGCCTTAGACACTAAGTACACTGTTGAATTCGCTGGTGGTAAGTTAATAGGAATCGATATCATAATTCGAGGGTGTACCTTGAATTTATTGAACCATCCGTTCAACATAGACTTGATGCCCCTAGAACTTGGAAGTTTTGATGTCATCATAGGTATGGATTGGTTGTCTAAGAATCACGCCAACATTGTATGCGACGAAAAGCTTGTCCGTATTCCCTACGATAATGAAACCCTAACGATCCAAGGTGATAGGATCATAACTAAGTTAAACATCATATGTTTTCATTAAGAATAAGAAATATTTACAGAAAGGATGCCTTGTTTTCCTGACACACGTAACAAAAAAGTAGTCAAAGGAGAAGCGACTTAAAGATGTTTCCATTGTGCGGGATTTTCCAGAATTCTTTCCCGAATACTTGTCGGGACTCCCACCAACCAGGCAAGTGGAATTTCAAATTGACTTGGTTCCTGGAACCGCACGAGTGGCACGAGCGCTATATAGGTTAGCCCCTTCAGAGATGCAAGAATTATCCAACCAATTACAAGAACTTTTGGATATAGGGTTTATCGGGCCGAGTTCCTCGTCGTGTGAAGCTTCGGTCTGGTTTGTTAAGAAAAATTATGGATCCTTCAGAATGTGTACTGACTACCGGGAGTTAAACAAGTTAACCATAAAGTATCGGTATCTACTCTCGAGAATTGACGATCAGTTCGATCAACTACAAGGTTCTAGCTTCTACTCAAAGATTGACTTGCGATCAGGTTATCACCAACTTAGAGTCCGGGAAGAAGATATTCCCAAAACAATGTTTAGCACTCGCTATGGTCATTACAAGTTCTAAGTGATGTCGTTTGGTGTAACCAATGCACCAGTGGTATTCATGGACCTTATGAATCGTGCGTACAAGTCGTACCTAGAGAAGTTTGTAATCGTATTCATAGACGATATTCTAATCTACTCATGAGATAAAGAAGAGCATGAAGAACACCTGAAAATAATCTTGGAACTGCTAAAGAAAGAGGAACTCTAGGCCAAATTCTCTAAGTATGAATTTTGGATCCGAAGGGTACAATTTCTTGGGCATGTGATTGATAGTCAAGGCATACATGTTGACCCCGCTAATATTGAAGCTATCAAAGATTGGGCGACACCTGAAACCCCCACAGAGATACGCCAAATTTTAGGTCTTGCCGGTTATTATAGACGATTTATTGAAGGTTTCTCCAAGATAGCTAAGCCCTTGAATAAATTGACTTAGAAGAATTAAAAGTTTGATTGGGAAGAAAAGTAAGAATCATCGTTTTAACTGCTGAAGCAGAAACTCTATAGTGTGCCAATTTTATCATTACCGGAAGGAACCGATAATTACTGTGGTTTAGTGTGACGTCTCACACAAAGGACTAGGCGTTGTATTAATGCAGAAGGAGAAGGTCATAGCCTAAGCATCTCGACAACTCAAGATTTACGGAAAGAATTATAAGATCCATGATTTGGAATTAGGAGCCATAGTGTTTGCTCTCATTTAGAGACACTACTTGTATGGTACAAGGTGTACCGTGTATACGGACCATAAAAACCTTTAACACATACTCGATCATAAGGAGTTAAATATGAGGCAACGTCGATGGATCGAACTGCTTAGTGACTACAATTGTTATATTCGTTATCACCCTAGGACGGCGAATGTTGTCGCCGATGCCTAAGCCGAAAGGAACGGGCTAAGCCGCTACGAGTTCGAGCCTTGGTCATGACGATACATACAAACCCCTCCTCACAAATTCGTGATGCATAAGTCGAAGTGTTTAAGGAAGAGAACATAAAGGACAAAGCCGTACGGGGTATGGACAAAGAGTTTGAGACTCGTTCAGATGGAACCCGATGTTTTATAAGCAGAAGTTGGTTACCACATTTTAGAGGTTTGAGGGACGTAGTTATGAATGAGTCGCATAAATTTAACTACTATATCCATCCTAGATCTGACAAGATGTACCACGATCTTAAGAAGTTGTATTGGTGGCCTAACATGAAGGTTGACATCGCCACTTATGTCGGAAAATGTTTGACGTGCTCAAAGTGAAGGCAGAATATCAGAGACCATCTGGTTTGATGCAACAACCATAAATACCTTAATGGAAGTGGGAGCGGATAACAATAGACTTTATCACGAAATGCCTAAGACATCGAGCGGTTACGACACGATTTGGGTAATAGTCAATCGTCTTATGAAGTCCGCACATTTCCTGCCAATAAAAGAAACCAACAAGATGGAGATATTGACCAGAATTTATCTAAAGGAAGTCGTCTCAAGGCATGGAGTGCCAGTTTCAGTTATCTCATATAGATATAGTCGATTCACGTCTAGATTTTGGTAGTCATTCCAGAGAGACTTGTGTGGATATAAGCACTGCATATCACCCTCACATAGATGTCCAAAGTAAAAGGATTATCCAAACACTAAAGGATATGTTGCGCGCCTATGTGATCGATTTTGGAAATGGGTGGGATAACAACTTGCCACTAGTCGAATTGTTTTACAACAACAGTTACTATACTAGCATCAAGGTTGCTCCATTTGAGGCACTTTATAGACAAAAGTGTCAGTCACCCATCTGCTGGACTGAGGTTAGATATAGCCAACTCACTGGTCCAAAGATCATCCACAAAACAACTTAGAAAATCGTACAGATACAAAACATGCTACAAGCCGCACGTGATCGTCAAAAGAGTTACACATATATAAGGCGTAAACCTTTAGAATTCCAAGTTAGAGATAAGGTTATGTTGAAATTCTCACCATGGAAAGGTGTAATCCATTTCGGGAAACGAGGAATGCTAAACCTACGGTATATTAGACCCTTTAAGGTTTTATCAAGAATTGGCCCGGTAGCTTATCGACTTGAACTACCGTAAGAACTCAGTGGTGTCCATAACACGTTTCACGTCTCGAATATGAAGAAATGTTTATCGGATGAAACACTCGTCATTACAGAGGAGGAAATTCAGGGTGATGACAAACTTCACTTCATCGAGGAACCGGTGGAAATTATGGACCGGGAAGTTGAACATTTAAAACAAAGTCGTATTCCAATCGTTAAGGTTTGATGGAATTTAAGGAAAGGTCTTGAATTTGCCTAGGAGCGTGAAGATCGGATCCGTTGCAAATACTCACACCTCTTCTCAGACACCTTACCATCAGATAAAACAAACTGAATTTCAAGACAAAATTCTCTTAACTAGGGGAGACCGTGGCAACTGATAATTTCAGGTTAACATTTGTTCATAAACTTAAACGTTTTATTCTAAACAAGTAAATAATAGACTTTACGTATAACCGTTAGGTTATCCCGCGCATAACGAGAACCGCCTTTGGACGTTTTATGTCACTAGACTAAGATTTAGTCTACGTTAAGCAAACACGTTAAGATTATCATGGTCACGTTTTAGTAATCATATGCATTTGGTTTCACCGACTTCGCGTAGGTCTTTTATTTTTGCATCATTTTGCATACATGCATGCACCACATACCCAACAATCTACCACATTTTTACTAATATTTAAACCCTTATATACTTTCAAAATTGTACCAATTTCCCTCCCATATGTAGTACCAAAACCGGCCACCCCTTTATATACTTTAAACATTCACATTGTGTCTCTCCCAAAATGGCAATTTCACCATAGATATCACCATACCATGTCAAGTCTCTTTCATCCAGCATTTCCCTCTTGGATACTCAAATCCCACGGCTCAATGAGCTAGGGTGTTCTTCCCATGGCACTTTTATGTCTCCTTGTAAGCCTTTAATCCAACTAGTTTAATAACAATCTAGATGCACAAAGTAACTAACTAGTTACACCACTCTTTGCCCAATAAATAGAACCAAATTTTTCTTCATTTGACACACAAAACACACACATATTTCTCTATAGATTCAGCCAAGGACAAGGTAGAACAAGAAGTTTCAAAGGTTTACTAAGGGTTCTAAGGAATTCTAGGGTTTTAGTGGTACATTTCTAGGGTTTTCTAAGCTTTCGAGTTGATATAAGTGCACTTCACGACCATCATACTCATCCATTTTTTGTGTAAGTGCCTCAAGAAACTCATTTTACTCTTATTTATCAATTCAGACATTGTTTTCATATCACCCTACTAGATTTATTGTGTTAAAAGTCGATTTAAACCTTGTTATGAAATTATGGTTTTTTGACCCGAAAATGGGTCTTCTTGTGAGCAAGTTATAAATATTTTACTAAACACTTTTGATAAATCTCTTTTAACCATAATATACTTAAATGTCTTAAGAAGATTTACCCATAGCTTTTATGGTTTATGGAGTCGGTTCGGTATTTTAAACGAAATTATACGAAAACGTGTATAGATGTTGCCATACGAGTCTTGTAATGACAGGCTAAGGGTCTTAAACTTTGAATCAAGGAGTGTAATCATAGTGGTTGGAAAGCTAAGACATAGAGCTAAGTCTCAATATTCATTTTGTTGAAAGATATTAAAAATGAGTAAGTTATTGTCGTTTGAAGTCGGGTTAATAATTCTGGCAGGGGCTGTTTTTAGAACTAAGTGAGAAAAGTTCATGTTTCATTCCTTAAATGTTTTCACTTGTAAAACTTTATAAAACCTTAACACAAGTTTATATGGGTGATATAACTTGTCAAAACTCATGTACATATAGAACATATCATTGTGACCCTAAGGCGTCTTATTGATTCATGTCGCGGTTAGGTCATATCGTTTCATCAAGCTTGCTTATCTTACTCTCGTTACCACTACTTGTTGTGGTGAGTCTTATAGCCCCTACTTTACTTGTTTTGATACTCGTTTTGAACTAATTTGGGATGAGAATACATGCTTAATTTTTTTTATTGACACAAGTACTTAAAACTTTTACGAATTGCCTAAGTTACCCATCATTCCACTAAGGCCCCACTATGATGAACCGTTAATTACATAGTAAGCATGAATTTTGTGAATAGTTCTATGGGGTTGACACCCCCTCCCAGGTTTGGTAGCTCTCACTGGTCAAACAGACGCATCTCATTTGAGGAACTCTAGGTGTTTTCTGAATGGAACACCTACCGGGGCAACAAACATAACCGTTAAGACTTCGATGTCATGAGCTTAGTGCAATTGTAATACTTGTCATGATATTGTATGGGTTAAAAAAGTCACCAAATCATGTGGTCCACGTTACTTTTTACTTAACGTTAAACCTATGAACTCACCAAATTCATGTTGACTTGTTTTAGCATGTTATTCTTAGGTCCTTAGTTGCACATATCATGGTTTGCTTTTGGAGCATCATTCAAGAGTCACATTTTGCGGTCTTATTTCAAGAAGATTTTCCTTACATCAATGAAAACATTTGATTATGTATTTGAAATCTTATTTCATTACTTATTTCATTTTGTGTTGTGAACTCTAAAATATGGGTCCCCTTGTTAAAACTTATTGTTATAATCAAACATGTATTTTCAACGACTCTGTAGAGGTCCGTTTCAAATATTACTTGTGCCATTGTTTCCATATAAGTCATACCCCGTTATCGTTCCGCTGATATTGGGGTGTGACAGACCATGGAGTAAGCAAGTCCTTATTAGGGTTCTGCGCGTACGAGTTTCCCAACATAGCAAAACAATACGGAAGTTCATTAGGACGGGGAAGCTAGAACGTAGGTATATAAGAGAACTAGCCTTCTGGTGATACACGAGGACGTGTAAGTGTGAACTAGTGTATAAAGGCAAGCTACTTTGGTTAATGCTATAGTAGTGTTTCGGTTGACTACTAATAAAGGGTAGTTCAGATACGATTTGGTTTGGTGAATAGATCTGTTTGGTTCATCCTATCACGCTTCAAAGAGTTAATAATTGTTAATTAATTCGAGTTAATTATTCACGGACATGGATCCATATTGAGTGTTGAACTTTTGTCTGTTGCCATTATTTTTTATTTTAGATATTTTTCAAATATAAAAACACCAAACAGCGTTAGGAAAATATAGTAAAACAGGACTTAAATACAGTTAGTAAATAAAAGTTAAGTCTGTTAGTTATAGTTGTATACTGATAAGAAAATATTAGTACTGTTAGCGTAGCGCGGAAAAGTTAATCTGGTAAGCAAGTTAAGTCTGCCAGCGATTAACCTTAAGTGTGACAGGTATAGAGAGTTAATACAGTTTTTTGGTCAGACTTTTACGCGAGAGCCTCGTTGTAATTAAGTAATAGTTAATCACGTAAGAGTATAAAGCATTATCCTTAACTGTGCTTTAGTGGTTCCTTATGCTTATAAAAGGAACGTAGAATATAATTGTAAACACAATCATTTTGATTGAGGCATTCACAATCAAATAGTAATAGGTAATAGCAATTTTTAGGTAATTTTGTTCGTTGTGTTATCTTGTGGATATAAGGATATTGATATTCGCGTCAATATTTGTATTCACGTTATTGTCTCTCATATTTGCTTTGATTTATACACGATAAGAGTTGGGGGGGGGAGCTTTAAGCTCATAGAAGTCCTTTGGGAGGGGATAGGGGCGGGGGACCTACAAAGTGGTATCAGAGCCAACCAAAAGGGGACTTTAACACAAGATTTGAACAAAGATCAAAAAACCTTTATCCCACCAAATCAAGTAGTCATGTCTGCAAACGATAATTTCTCCTCTTCATGATGATGAGGAACCTTTCTCTCATGAAGATGCATCTTTGCAAATGGAATCTGACCAACACCAAAAATGAGAATGCTCCGTGCAAAACCACCACAAATAATCACCACAGAATACACTTCAAACATTCAAACTGCCTGTCCTCAAAAAAGAGATTATGATACGTGGGCAATGGAGCTGAGCGAACATTATCTTGAGTATAATAATAATGAGGTCTGGAAAGTGATTCCAGATGGGAACTCAAAAGAAGCGAGTTCACCAAAGTAAGGATGGTGTAACAGGTTTCTTCCTCCTACCACTCAGGAAGAACAGGTTGCTGATGAGAAAGAAAGGTGAAAGTCAAGAACACTACAGCTAAATAGGCTGTTCCAAAAGATCATCTCAGACTTTATTCATGGCACTGGAATGATGCCAAAGAGATCTGGCAGCCATCAAGACAAAGTTTGGTGGTAATGCGAACTCGAAGAAAAATGCAAAACTGTTTAAAACAACATTTTGAGGCATATTTTTTAAAAAAACATCTCTACTAAGGAAAGCTTGGAGAAAAGGGTATGATAGGTTTCAAAACACTAATCACAGTTGGATGACCTTGGTGCTAGTGTCAACATAATGAAGATGCAAATCAATTTTTTTTTATGAGTCCCCTTGCACTAGCATAGCGCGGGGACAGTCTAGCCAAAGACAATGAGAACGAAGAAAAAGTATTGACACAGCTGTCAATAGATATTTTATACAATAATGAGAGTGGGATGTCTAGAGGAGAGGGCGGAGCGGGGGGGTGAGCGTACCAAAAGGCAGCATCATCTTCTTCCCCAGGCATCTGATAATGTGCTTTTCTATCACAAGGAAGCCAAAGCCTTTTCAGCAAGCATAACCAAGCCACAGCTCAGGAAGTTATAATTTCTTATAAACAACTTCCTCTTCCAAGCAAAACAACTGCTACACCTGGGTCCTAGCTTGATGAAGGTTAATCCATTCTTTTCTAGCCACAAATGCTGATGGATGTGTATTGTTGATACATTGAAGACCTCGATATCAAATTGATGATCTGATTTGAAAGAAATTGGATATTAATTGGTGCAATAGATTGTCTATTACAGCAATCAAAATATAAGAAGTTTCTACAAGAAGAACAGCCAGATAGGTGCCAAGGAGGAGGATGGAAAACAGCATGTGCATTTGATAAGAGAAAAGATGAATGTTTTCAATTGCCACAATACTGGGCAATTTTGCCAGGGAGTGCCAGTTTATAAGGTCAAAAGAAGGAAGCAGGCAGGCGAGCAATCGGAGGTCAAGATTTCAAGCCGGAAAAGGAACTGAAAAGGAATCCTTTTTTGATGTACAATTGATTAAGTTCAAATCAATTGGGTAGAGCAGACTACAGATGAGGAACAGCAATCATGCGTCTAATGGCTTTCTACTGAACAATGAGGTAACAAATGTGCTCTAGGGTTTTATGGAGAACGCATCGTTTGAGATCTCTCAAGCTTCGCGTCGAGAGCGCGAGCGCGTTGGCAATCTAATTTGGGACCAAAGAACTGCCTTAGGTTGCGTCAAGGAAGCTTAGTTTAAGAAATTAGAAATCTCACAGCGCTGCCGAGCTCCCACAAACAACACAAGCGCGTCTTTCCATAGAGAGATTGAAAGAAATCAAATTTATGCGTGTGCGCGGCGAAGCGAGGCGAGCGAGAGCGGAAATTTTTGAAAAAGATAAAACTGAAAAAGAGCGAGTGTAAGCAGAGAGGAATGAGAAAGGCAGTCAAAACAAAGAGCTTACACATTAACAAAACAATTGTTGATATCTTGTTTGCATCTTCTAAAAATCTTAGAAGCTTATTGATTTTGGATGAGCTCAACTGTTTAAGCGTAGTTTAAGGACATAGCAGTAAAGCCAAAATGCTGAGTCGCTAGGAGTATATGGAAGAGATGGAGTAGAGGAGTTATATTTTTGTAGATGAGGGGGGTTGGGTGAGAAGAAGATGAGTTAGGGTGAGTTATTTGTTTGTTTCTTAAAACAGATGAAGAGAATATTATGATATCCCTACTTTACATCAATTCAAACAGGTAGAATTAACAAAAAAATAAAAGGGGTTGTCCCCCCTCCTCTTAGTGGATGCTTATATCCCTAGTGCACAAGGATTTAATGTATTTATAAAGGTGTCCCTCATCCTCTTAGTGGTGATTATACCCCTAGGGAACAGGAGGACATAGATGATTCTCTGTATGAGTATGGTAAATATGGACCTCAACCTCAATCTCCTAGTCCTACAGTGTCTAATGCTAGTTCCATTGTTTTCTCAATCTGTCCATCTAATGACAGTGATGGGGAGCTTGGAGCTGTGTCTGATGCAAGTTCCACTCATTACTCAACCTGTCAATCCAATGACAGTGATGGGGAGCTAGGAACTGTAACTGACCATTCAGTCAATGATGACTCTATCCCTATACCTTCTAGTGAGCAGGTTTCCATTTCCACCCAAAAGACTCAATCACAAGTGCCTACACCCCCACAAACAGTTGACCCTAGTTGTGCACAGCATGTAAAATCTCCTAGGCAACCAATTAGGACACCAGTGACTTCCTCATCTATTCCTTCTAATAACAGACAGAATTGGAATCAAAGAATGGAAAGGGAATTAGGTGCAGGATATTCTTTTGAAAGAAAACCATGTTTTGTGTGTGGAAGTCTTAGTCATTTGATTAAGAATTGTGACTATTATGAGAAGAAGATGGCAAGGGAAGCTGCTCTTAAGAGCAAAAGGGTGGTTCATACTGATGTTAGACAAGCCACACCAGCCTGGACTAACACTAACAGGGTGAATAAAGCAAATCAGTTCACTCCCAGACCTGTTCAACTAAGTAACATTAGACCCAACCTTAGTACTGCTAGCAAAACTATTAAAACTGGTAGGGTAAATGTTAATACTCAAGGTAATGAAAATGTTAGTTCTAGGTAGTGTCTTGAACATATTAATTCTGGCACACAATCTAAGTCTGAGGGTGCTTCTAAGATTTAATACGGCAAGCACATGTAATATTCTGGAGAGAGTAAATAAAGACCAGTTTCAAACAACACAAGCCCTAAACCTTCTCAGGGGTGAATCTTACCAGTCGGAGAATAGAGGGGAAGAATAACGAAGGAAAGGAAAAGGGGGGGGGGCGGGGGGGGGGGGGGGGGGGGGGGAAAGAGGGGAAAAGGGGGGGGGGGGGGGGGGAGGGGGGGAAATAAAAACACAACTCTACCAAAGAAAATGTATTTATCAAACACAACAGATCACCTGTAAAATAGACCTTTTCAAGGAATACAGCACACAAGGCAAAATAACAAATGACTGTTACAGGGCAAACATAGGACACTGCTGTTAAGACCTCAGCAGTTGTGTTGGAGAAAATTTACACTCTCCAATACCAATAGTGGACACAACCCCTGATTCAACTGTTCAATGTTTCTAGTTGGTTCACAAGGCAGACCCAAGCCTAGTAAAGACGGGTCCCAAAAAGAAACTAATCTCTTTTTTGATTATGCAGGATCATCCCACATGAAGCATATGAGCATAGAGGTATTATTGATAATGGGAATTGTAATCTAGCGCACACTCGCACAGGTTACAGGCATCTTGAAGATATGCAAACTGTCCAAAGAGGCAACACTCAGTTACTTTTGGAGGAATCAAAGTAGTAATCAGTGGAAAAGGTAAAACTAAGATTAAAATCTTTAGTTATTGATGATGATGGCATTTTATGACAAAGAACTTGGACATGTTTAACCTTATTCACCACTAACTCAAATAAGGTGATAAAAGGCTCATCTCAGATCCGTTTATAAAACCTGTTTAACAAAGCAAATATACTTTTTACTGAAAAAGAGTGATGTAGTGCTCATCCAATTCTGACTTCAAGATGCCTTCAGAAAACAGGTCCTCTCTTAAAGTTCATAATGCACACAACATGTATACTTTTTGATATGAAAAATGTTGTTTACATCACAAATACACTAGTTTATTAGCAAAAAGCCTCACAATGAAGCCATATGTGGCCAGGAGGTTAGTCACCTTGCATTTCAAGCACTTAAACAAACTTGTACAAGAATAATGCTAGTTAGTAGTGATTACGCTACGCAAAGTGTTCAAAAATGACGCACACTGTGTGATTGCTTAGTCAGAAGGGAAAACAACACAAGCCTCCTGTAAGGCCAAGGATTGACAATATGTGACCCACCCATTACACCCTTACATAATGGACATATTGGACCTACCAATCTTGTGAGGATTATCAACCATGCAAGTTGCTGTCCTAGTATTACTGATGACTGTTCGAGGTTTTGTTGGGTATATCTTCTAGTCAAAAAGGATGAGACTAGTGACGTCCTTAAGACTTTTATAAGACAGATAGAAAACTACTTAATCAAAAAAGTCACAAATACATTAGATCAGATAAAGGATAGAATCTAAAAACTGGGTTTATTGCTTGAGTTCCTGTGGGAAAAGGTAAAAAAAGGCAGGAGTTTGAGTACATGCAAGAACCACCCCTCACCAAAATGGGGCTTGCTGAGAGAATGATATGACCATAAATAGAGGACTGCCTAGGACTATCGACTAAGCTGACTCACACTACCACCACAATTTATGGGCCAAGCAGTCATACTGCTTCGCTTATACGCTTTACGATAGGTAAGAGTGACCAAGCCTCAAAACAAAATTCCCTATGAGACTTTGTACTTCACGTCCACAACAACAAACATTAGCTAACATAAGACCATTTGGCTGCCATGTTAACCATTCTCAATAACCTTAGCCCTAGAAAAGGTTTTGATGGGAAGTCTGATGAGGGTTTTTCCTTGTCTGGTTACTCAGTGAGGGCGGAAATACGTACACAGCCCTTTCAGGGTTGTAACTATAGTCACCAAACGAGTTGAAGATAACACCTCATGTCAACTTTCTGCGAAAACCAATGTACAGGGAACTAGGCACATATGTGGATGTTTTAATCTTAGACTATCTACAGATACTCTACGAACTATAACCTGTCCTCTTTGCAAAACAAGACTAACCCTGGCCTGGTTTATTGTGATTGACTCTTTTTTCGAACGGGGTTTTTTGGGGGGGGGGCGGGCGTTTGGGTTCAAACGAATCATTCTTGATCTTGATGTGCAGACATAAGAGACATGAAACACACTTGGGCTGTGTGCGGTCGTCTCTACTGATCAGTAACAGCTGGTTCTTACAAACATTGCTAAAAAGAAGACTCACTCCCTACAACCATCTACTGATCTGACCAAATATACCAAAGTCTGCTGAATGACATTATGGCCTTAGAAAAGAGCTGGGTCATGCTTGTTTGCTATCTGAAAGCACTTGGGAACAGCCCTTACTGATTACATAATCCTTCGTGTAATACATGGTAGTTAAGCAACTCATAAACCTCTAATACACTAGTCTTCAAAGGACGCGTACTCCACGGCTCCCTATGAAGGCTATCTCTCCAAGTGATAGAACTAACTTGAAGACAGAGGTTCTCTCTCTGATGCAGATGATGATGAAGATCCAGAAACACAAAGGATTTATTATCGAAAAACACAATCAATGAAGGACCCTCTTTGACCAGAGCTTCTATATGATGATGATGGAGATCTATCTACTGATTTCAACAATCTACCCAATGAGGTGGATGTCAGTACAACACCAAACATCATGACACGGATTCACAATGCTCATACTCAAAGTCAAATCCATGGGAGATACCTAATACAACCAGCTTTCAACTAAAGCGCATCTCAGAAGATCACTGAAGCTCATGCTCTATGAGCTACATGCAAGCACCGCAAGAAGCAATCATAAAAGATCAACAACAATTGTCTTTTTGCTGTATTTATTTATCTAAACACTGAACCAAAGAAAGTCTCAGAAGGCCTAGAACGATGAAACGCTGGGTTGAAGCCTTGCAAAGAACTGTTGCAGTTCAAGCTATCAACAAGTATGGTACTTGGTACTTACCCAATTGGTGCTAAGGTATAGGCACTAATCTGGGTGTACAGGAACAAGAAGATGAAAGGGGAGTAGTTGTCCAGAAACAAAGCAAGGCTAGTAGCTCGAAGGTCATAGGCAAGAAGAAAGTGATAGACTATGCGCAGGTTTTTGCATCCATGATGCAGATTCGGGAAAGCCATAAGGTTATATATTTACTGTCCTTATCCGCAATAAGGGGCTTTAATAGTCTATACACGATGGATGTAGAAGCGTTGCATCTACTTGTACTGGTACTGAATTTGAAAAGAGGTTTATGTTTCTCAACAAGTGAATGAAGGTTGATTAAAGCCTTGTATGGGCTACATCAAGCTCCTCGAGCTTCTTGTATGCTTACTCTCTCTACCTATGATTAATAAGCTAGCATGAGATATAATAAGGGTTGAGCCATAGACAAGACAACTAATTAACACAGAAGGACAAAAATGGATATGTCATTCTAAGTTCAAATTATGTAGATGACAAGATCAATATTTTGGACACTCCCAAAGAAGTCTTGGAGTGATGAATTTGAAGCCTTGACGATGAAAGGAAATTCAAATGATGCTAATGGGTAGAGCTTACCATCTATCTCGGTTTATCAAGTCAATGCAATGTGAGCCAAGAAGGGATCTTTTATAGCTCAGATAATATGTGTGCTACTATCCGAAGAAGATTGCACTTTGTAAGTGTGAATGTCATAGCAATACCTCCAAGGAAACAAAGGCTCCTATGGCTCGCAGATAAGGAGTTCTCCAGATGTGGAACTTACATCCATATAGATCCTGATAGGTTTGACTTAATAAGTATCTAACAGCCTCACGCCTGATATAAAAGTATGCAGTTCGTGTTTTCAGTTCACGATTTTCAGGTACCCCAAAGGTGTCCCATCTCTATGCAGTCCACAGAGATATTTCAAGTACAGTCAACACGGAAACCAAAGCTAAGGCTAGTGGTATCTAAGATGAACTCCTCTCCGACATCGTTGCTTCATTCGGATAGTGATTCTAGTCTGCTGCTAACCTGATAGGAAGTCATACAACTGGAGTGTGCTGCCAATTTCCTTGGAAGTACACGTAATACAATGATCAGTGCAAAAAAGCAGTACATAGTGGCTATTCCAACAACGGAGAAGCAGAATATGTAGCTGCAGCAAGCTGCTGTGGTCAAGTGCTATGGTTGCCAAACTAATCATTATTAGATATGGTTTCTACATTACATGAACACCATATCCACTATTGATAATCAAAGCATCATATCAATATCAAGAACCTGTCTATCACTCAAAGACAAAAGCACATATTGCAGATACTGCATTTTTTCACTAACATTTTCATTAGGATTGCTATGAAAAAAGAAGTTGCTACAAGAGCAGAAAATTCCCACACGGACTGTAAATGTAAGGCTAGATCTGTTTAACCAAACCATTTGATGGTCACGGTGTTAATTTTTTGCTGGTTAAAAATTGGGGATGGATAAAACCATAGGCTACCATTTAAGGGGAGGAAAAAGTGAAATTTTTAGTATAGTATCTGAGGTAGAATTAATCCAGGTAAGTCTATAGGGGTTTTTTATTATATCAGAATAAATCCTGGTAGTCCGTAGGTTAACATAACCCTGGAATGTCTAAGGTTTAGAATTAATCCATGGTAGTTAGCGTTAGACAATTAATTCTGGAATATAAATTTAGGATATACAGTGTCTGGCAATATAGAGATTTAATACTGGTAGTTTTGTATTAAGTCTGCAGTGATAAAAGTTAAACACCCCCACACTTGGAAACCCCTTAACACAAGGTAGTTATCTTAAGTTAATTCTGCAAGTATAAATTAGATTAGAATTGCCTTTCTTGTATAGACTAACTTTGCAGGTACTACTTGGAGTTTGAAAGGATGTTGCAGTCTCAACTTGGACATGAAACAGACAAAGCCACTGTACACGATGCCAATGTGCGACGACAAATTAGGTGATGTAAGTACATGATAGTTGCAATGGTCCAACTTGCACATTTTTCGTAAAGATTTAATACACAAACCACAAAAAATAAATAAACACTAAAACATATATAGTTACAAACTGAGTGTTGAAAAATATGTTAAGTCATGGATAGAGTCATTAGTAATACTGAGTTTGACTAATTTAAGTCTGGTAGTGCAAATTTTTAAGTCTGGTACCTAGCTTTCACTTAATACTGGTTGAAATAAATATAAATTTATGTTTTAATACACAAAATATAACCCGTTGAAGACCATTTAGCCATCTAACCGGTGATAATGGTACCTAAATGAGGATCAAGGAAACACTTTCATCCTTAACACTATTTACCCTATTTATCTTTTTCTTGTAAAATTACTCTCACAACCAGACCTAAGTCTCTCAAAGCGTCCATCACCAGTAACTAATTTTTACAAGATTCAAATACTATTTTCACACAAATCTTTCTCTATGGCGCAACTAAAGTACTGTGACAAAGCATAATCAGATGGGTTTCTTACTTAAACATGCTAAAGTGCTGGATGACACAGAGATAGTGTATATTTCCTCAGGTGTTCAAAACAGAGGTACATGCTCTCATCTCACAATCCACATATCATAATGATCCCTTTGTCAAGCAGTTTACTCGGCAGACTGCAACTGCCAGAACACTTGCGAATGGGACCCTCAACAAGCTTCTAATGCATTGCTAAGATTCGATTGAATCTACTACAATCACTGAAGAGTCTGTTAACGAGGCAACCCAATAAGCACAATTATTCAGCGGGATTACATGATTGCAAAATGAAAGAGATTTTTGACAGGATTACAAAATAATGGATATCTAACTGATAGAACTTTTACATTTAGGAAAAAGCATTTACACCCCCATGGAGATTTTCTACTCCAACACATACTTCTTGTATAAGCTCCAAAAGTGGAATGGGATTCAATTTGGGTAGCAACATGCCACACAGCTTTAATCTGTCTCTCCAACTGAAAGACTCTTTAACAATTTCACAACTTATCTTTGATGGAATGATCTCAAACTTAAAAAGTAAATTAATGTTTTTAATGAACCCTCGTTTTCTTCAAATGATTTTGAATGCACACAACGAAACATAAAACCTCTTTGTGTCTAAGTAAATTAACCAAAAAGATTTTTGGAATATGAAAATTCAGGTTCGAAGGGATACAAAGACCACTGTTTGCCTGCTTGCTAACGCATTGACAAGCAGGTCAACTCAACACAAGTGATCTCCGTAAATTCATCACTAGCCATCATCATGCAACTACCTACACCACGTACACTGTACATAACACTAACCCTACCAATTACACTCAACTCCACCATCAACACAATCACCTCTACTAACTCCACCCTGTACAATCTTCACAACACCACCCTCACCATCAAGTGTACAACAGACGAAGCCTCACCTACCTCCTACCAACTAGGTACAACCAACATCTCTACCATCCCAATCTCTACCATCCTGATATCCAACCAACTCATCACCATCTCCCTCAAAGTTCCATCACCTCCATATATGAAACAGCAAGTCCATCATTTGATCCCTTCTTATCCATACAGTCCCCCACCACCTTTTCATATGACAACACTGAGATTCAAACACCTAGAACTAGTGAAGAGAGTAAACAACATAGAAACTTGCTAGATCTTAGTACCACCAGACTAGAATCAAGAGTTAGAATCCTTAGAAAAAGTGGAACTGAGAGACACTACATACAGACTCTGAACAGCAGTCCCTATCGCGTTAAAAAACGAAATCAAGAAGGCTAGATATAATATAGTTGAGGCAGAAGAGTAAAAAGAGAAGAAATCTTCGAGACCTAGAAGAGGATGAAGCAGGTCCCAGGACCAAGGAATATTCCTTATCTCAAACGCATCAAGGCAATACATTTGTTACTCCTAAAAAGAGGAAGGATTCCAGGGAGGCCAACAGCAGTCGCACAAAACAGTCCTTCTACCTTAGAGGCTGCACAAACTCTGACTAATATAGCCTTCTGAGGATTTCCAGGGATCACAAGCTCCTCCTGGTAGCAAGATTTACAGAAGGAAACCTAAATCTAAAGCAACTCTACCAAATCGTTAGAGTTTTTGAAGAACTTGCATACAAACCAGTTAATACTGCCAGTACTGAAGTTAATACTGGTAGTACACCTTCAGTTCCAGTTCAATACTGTGGTAGTAATCCTCTCTGCACAATTAGATACTGCTGGAGTTTCATACTCTAACTTAATACTGGTGCTGTTTTACAGAAAGATCCAAAGGTCTATTAAAAAGGAAAGAGGACCAACTGCGCGGAAGAACTGACCTTCAAGCTGAAATTCCAAGCATCAAAGAAAAACAAGAGAGTCAAGAGCAGCTCAAGAGCTAGCAGGGTTAGAGGCAGCATTAAATATTGGCAAGAGCAAAATGGATGCTTGAAACCAAGGTAGTGGAGGAGACAAATTCACTCATTGGAGATACATGCTTCTGGATATGAAGATTGTAGAACAAGAGGAAAGAAGCGCAAAAGAAGCACTTGCAACTGAAATTTGACTACATTCAAGCAAGACTAAATGCGATCAGAATTCTTGCAGAAAAGATTCAACAAGAAGAACGGAGTGCAATATCCTATTGAGGAACAGAGCAAAGTTTTCTACATGACACATTGCTGCCAAAGGAAGAGTTTCCTTGTCAGGAAACAAAGGCATGCTGCTATCCAAGAAATAAGCCACCAACAATACCACGCTTAGTAAATTCAGACTGATAACTTATCTGAAACATGTTGCAAACAAGAAGCATGCTGAGTTAAAAGTACTACAATCCTTTAAGACTGATTTCAAGTCTTGCGTTATGGACAAGAATACATACAATAAACAAGTAATCAGATATTTGTGGCATATTGGATCTGAGCAGAAGCATAGTCAAGAGATCCAATCAAAAAGATCGAATGAGAAAAGCTGCGTTATAAAGAGGAAGAACATAAGGACGATAAATCTGTCCATGAAGACAAGTTAAAGCGACACAAGAAGGAGCAAAGAAAGTAGAAGTTAGGCACGAAAAATAAAGTCAAAACAGCAAAAATGAAAGACTAGCAAACCTCTATCTTCACAACTGAGAAGATGAGACCTATAAGATATGCATTAATAGAGCTCCACCCAGAAGATAAAGATGATTGCATGTGAGAATTCCTCAGATCATTACAATTATCCATTGTTTGAATGCATTACACATTATCCTCACACAAACTCATTTGATCACAAACCCACCTGACACATGAAGATATCATAATCTGATAAGGTACAAGGAGTAATGGACATCAGAGCTTCTTTACGACACCTTCAGGAGACACCTGTCGATTTTGGACAAAGCAGACGTGAAGACACATCTATAACTTGGTAATGGAAAAATATCAGCATGAAATTCCGATAGGGCTTTTGAATACAGGATACTTTGGGAGATCTGACTAATAAACACTTTTCAATCAGGGACGAACACAGGCTGCGAACTTTTGGGATAAACCTTACTTGAAGATACTAGACAACTAAGCAAATTGACATATTTCCCAGAGGGGTACAACACATAGACCAGTAATAGGACTAGTCCATTCATATGCTTGTAGACAAAAGCAGATATCCTTCTATGATCAAGGAAGTGCTTTCACATTAATATGGATTTGAAGTTAAGAAACACAAGAAGAAAGTACCTATGGCTTATTGGAGCTGAACTCAAATTTCTGCTAAAACCACAGTCTGAAGAATCTGACGAACTGCGATCGATGCCAGAACTGATCATGATGCCGGAAGAAAGGGTTTGAGTGTTTAGGCTAACCACACACACAACAAATGGTTCTATTTGGTTCACCGATGTTCTAACAGACAAAAGAACCACCTAGTCCAGAGCAAACGACTGCTGGTCAAAGACCTCATATCCAGTTCCTCAGGTTGACACACGAGAGGTCAAAGTAATTTGTACTGTTTTTCAACTCGACCATATCTGTTTAAACGTGAAGAGTTGGCTAGCCCATCAAGTTTTTTATGCGCTCAGTGTAAAGCGTCTGTGAAAAACATAACTAGTCCCTAAGATTAAGCGCTATGTAAAGACAAGTTGCAAATCTCCATATTAAATGGTTGACACTTCACCAAAAGTGTTTATGCTATCAACAACTTACCACCCCAATTTTATGTACAAACTTGACATGGATAATCAATCCACCATGGAATTAACCTTTTCTAGGTGCAAACAGCGGATCACCAAGCCCGAGTCAAACTATAGGTAAAGGGCATATTAAATCGTTGATGGCTGTAATGGGTTTGCCAAAAACATATGGTATTCAACTCACCAATGTTTCGACGTACTGAAGAGTTGGAAATGAGGATTTCAGTTCGACCATGGATATACACCTTTCTGGGTGCCGCAAAGAAACTGACTACTCACAGAGTTAATGGCTAACTGGTAAAGTTCGACATCAAATCATTTAAATTTTCAATGATTTCTCCTCTACACAGGAGCTTAACACACCTGGAAGTGAATGAAAAACTAAAACTTTATGATATGGTACAATATTGACAATATTGCAGAAGAGTCAATTCAAGACTCGTAGCTGTCAAGATTTGAAGACTTAAAGATATTATTGTAAGACAGAAGTTCAAGACAATCCTCTACAGCCCAAAGTGAACGCCAAAGACAAAGAAACTTGAGGTTTCAGAATAGAAGATCAAGTTCAGGTGGAGGATTGTTCTAGAAAATTGTAAACAGGCTTAATACTATTCTAGTAATCAAGTTAAGTCCTATTAGTATTAGACAGTTCAGTACTGATAAGATTGAATAGTTAGTACTGTTATATAGAAGTTTCAAGAACTGTAGAAGCAAGTTACAGTCTGCACAATCAATAACTAAATCTCTGGCAGTATTAAATGTAATACTGCGTTAGTCAGACAGTTAAAGTCTGGCGTGAGTAAATATTAGGTAATATTGATTATTTCTACTTAGCGTTCAATATTAGGTAAGTATATCTATAGCATCTCATCTCTCTTAACACGCGAGTTACGGATACCTTAAGCTTATAAAAGTGAACACAAGAAATAGTAATGTAAACACATCATTGATTTGAGAATTCACAATCTCTCTACTAGATCTCATAGTAATAGCATTTAGTATTCGTTATTGCATGTTTCACACTTAAATGATATTGATATTCCGCATCATATTTAAATAACCGTCATTAGTTCTCTCACTAGTATCTTTGGGATTTTATTCAAAGGATCTATAAGTCAGTCAAGGCTCAAACCCACCCACCCCCCCCCCCATCACAAGATCCCTGTTTATAATAGACCTCACTAGTTATGCAATCAGATTCTATCTCTCTCATCTTCTCAACTAGTAGTACAAAGTATCTCTCAAAAGATTAATTTAGTACCAATTTCACAAACAGTTCATACACAAGCTTATTTCTAGTGTTTCCTCTGACACTAGGGAGATTTTACACTTCTATAGTTTGCTTAAAATTTATTGATCCTATCACTCAATTGAGTACTTGTTTCGTGTGTGAATAGTGATGCAACATCACACTCTCAAATAGTCAGTGAGTCACAAGTGAATGTCATTTCCTTAGAACACACTGCACAATCTTGCTGTCTTGATGGCACACACTTGCGCAATTTATGCCACTACAACTAGTACAACCTCAGTGTACTACTGTCTGTTTCATTCTCTTATTTCTAGTTTTTTTTTAGCTTAATGATTTTTAAAAGTTATTTTAGGTCTAGTATTTCTCAAGTCTTTATAAAAGGTTCTATATAAGCTCGGAATCCATAATATATCTCTCTCTAGCTTAATTCTAAAAAATAACCAAAGTCTCCCTCCTCTAGGGTCCTGTTTTGATTATAATAGCTATCCATACTAACTTCCAATTCTTACTGTTAGGCACTTATTTCTGCGTTTTTTAGCTATACATGTTTTTCTTTTTGCTTATTTTACGCTTCTATCGGCTTCAGTAAGGTTCTGACATTTTATGTCTAGTATGCATTCTCTTAATTTGTATTAGATAGTTACTAACTATAGTCACTAATTACTTTCATAAATATTTTCTAAAAAGCAAAAATAGTAGATATCTAAAGATTTTCTGGTTTTTTCTAATCTTTATGATACTTATAGCTTAAACTAGTATAGAGAATTCTATGACTTTGGATTCTGATTGTCCTCATGGAGCCATTAGCTAGTATTGCAAAAGCTTAAGGATACTCTCTCAACAACAATCTCTCTCGGGAGAAGATCTGGAAAAGAAAGGGATCCTTAATTCTACTTTTGCAAACTCACACCAAGCAACTTTGTGGACAATCATAAATTTCTAATCCAAATCATAAAATCTCTTCTACTTCTAAGCACAAAGTTCAAAACTATTCTCCTACAACCCTAAATCCATTAAACCTACTGTTATTGGCTTTTTGAAAAATTTATAGAAAGCAAATAAGCTATATTAAGCTAACTACTAACAAATTAAGATGCAACTAACCAAATCTAACCTACTAAGCAGATAGAAGCTAAAAATAAGCAAAAAGAAAACATAATAAGCTAAAAAAAACTAAATAAGCCTAACGGTACTAACTTAAAAGTTAGTACTGGTAGCTTTATATCAACAGTCCCCTAGAGGGGACTTTAGGCTTATTTTTAAATTAAGCTGAGAGATCCTTATGGATTCCTACGCTTAATAAAACCATTTTAAAGACTTGAAATACTACCTAAAATAACTTTTAAAAATCAATTAACTAAAAAAAAACTACAGAAAAACAGACAGTAGAACTGAGGTTACTTTTGCTAGTAGCAAAAATGGCAAAGCCACAAACACATATTGTGCAGGTTCTCCAAGGATAAAAACTCTATCACTTCCACTCTATTTGAGTGTGGTTTTGAACAACACAATACTCACACACTCTAACAAGCTCAATGAGTTTGGACAAAAATTTAAGCAAACTAAGAAAATGTAAAATCTCCCCTATGTCAGGAACACAAAATAAGCTCACACTTTGAGAAATTTTAAAATCTAATCTTTGAAAACTTCTCTACTACTTACAGTTTAAAATGATATAAAGTCTGACATCAAACTGTAGTCCTTATAAACAGGAATCCGAATAGCCTTGAACACTTATATAGTCCATTGGAATAAATCCAATCAGATACACCTATGAAGGAGACAATGACTGTTAATATAAATAATGATCGCGGAATATCAATATCTATACCAAGATGAACACATAACGAAAACTAAATAATGCAATTACAGTACTATTTGCTTGTGAATTCTCAAACAACGTGATGTTTTTATACAATACATTCTATGTTTCCTTTTATAAGCTTAAGGAACCCTAAAAAACCGTTAGAAGATAATGCTTATCCTTCAAAATTAACGCTAGAGTGATTAACTATTGACTAATATTACAACCAAACTACTAAAACTTGTCTGACTAAGCAGATATAACTTTATACTGCCAGACTTAGTATAATGCTGCAACTTAACTTGCTCTACCATATCTTAACTTCTATACCTAACAGTACTAACTATTTCATACTATCAGTAACTACTCTAACTAACAGACTTAACTTTCATACTAACAGTATTAAGCCTAAGTTTACAATATTTCTTCGCTAACAATCCTCGGCCTAACTTGATCACTCTCATATCCATGCACTTTCAAGTTTCTTTGTACTCTCTAGGCTTACACTTTCGGCTTAGAGATTGTCTTGTACTTCTGTCTCTTCAAAATTCAATATCTTCTCTGTCTTCAAATCTGACAGCAACGAGTCTTGAATGACTCTTCGCAATATTGTCACAATATTGTACATCTAAATCATAAATTTTAGTCTATTCTCATCACTTCTCAGGTATGTTAACAACTCCTGTTGACACACAACAGCGAATCATTGAAAGGGATCATTAAACACTGGATTCTGATGTCTCCTACTACACACCATCTTACCATTAACTTCTTGTGAGTAGTCAGTTTTTCTTTGGCCACCAGAATATTGAGCGGTGTCATACTCCTAATGTGAGTCAACTCGCAAAACCATTCTCAACCTCAAGTACTCGATAACTATCTGGTCTTTGCGACAATACACTATCATTGGTTTTTCTCGCAAAAATACCATACACAAGCCATCAAACGGATTTAATAATGCTTCTACCTATACCGTTTGCTCAGGGCTAGTCAATCCCTTTTGGCACCTAGAAAGTATCATTCGCATGCGTGATTGCATACACCATTTCGTTCAACTCTTTGTACATAAACTTGAGGTAGCGAGGTTGAGATACCAACCACTTTTTTTCTTTGGTACTAACAATTCGCTCTAACCATCTTCAAATATGGATTTGCAACGTGTCTTCTTACCATATTACGCTATTTATCATGGACTAGTTCCATCTACGTTTTTTCGCACAGCCTTACACACAACCATAAACTGTGGGCTAAGCCAACTCATCTCACTTTAACAGAGATGGTAGAGAGTTGAAACCATACAACACTATTTGCAAGTGTGTCAAGCCATCAAAACGGATTGAGAAGGTCTTCTACCAAGCAGACCCGTTTTGTCTCTTATACCCGTTAGTCTTCTTATGTCTGTTCCACACACGGTGAACCAAAGACCTTATCTTTCTGTTGTGTGGTGGTTAGCCAACACTCAACACAAGCCTAATACACCTTCATCACACCATGATCACACATCTGGCATCATCATCAAGAATCTTTTCAAATTCTCAGCTGCTGTTTTTACAAATTTGATCAAGCTCCAAAGCCATAATAACTATTTCTTCTTCAATATCAAACAGTTCTAATCCAATAAAATGTGAAAGCACTTCCTTGATCAAAGGGTAATCTGTTTTCTACATAGCATATGAATAGGACTATTCCAATTACTTGTCATGATTGTTATGTACCGGAACCAACAGGCAACTAATGCAATCTTTCACACTAATAATACTTCCAAGTAAGCTGTTATAAATAACCCAAAAGTTAAGCATTGTCCAAACGCTGATTAAACATTATTATCAATCTCCCCAAAGTATCTTATCAAAGCCTTCAGGAATTTCTAAACACTCTGATAATTTTTCAACTTATACAAATTCACTAGATCGTCTTCAAGTCTTCTTTGTCGCAAAACTCGACAGACATTCCCATCAAGGTGCAAAACGACAATCCGTGGATGTCGCATTAACTTACTACCTTGTTACCACTTATTCAGATAGATATCTCATCAGTGTTATTGGTATTGATCAAATTGCAGGTTATAGTCTGTGCAGGCAAGGAATGACGCCATTCAACAATGGGCATATTCGAAGACTCCAGAACTCACACTCAATCCTTTATCTTCATCAGAGCTTATATGTAGCATATCTTTACAGTTCATCATCTTCTCTTTGTAATCAGAAGGTATCCTTTCACTCTTTTTGCGCTTTAAACCATGCTTTCTTGAGTGCCTAATCTATCCTTTTCTTTCTGCTACCATTCTTCATTCTTTAACTATCTTCATGACAGATTTATCCTTCTCTCTGTTACTTCCCTCTTTATAAGCAGCTTTCCCCATTCATCTTTTTGATTGCTCTATCATCTTCCTGCAGATCCCAATTAGCCACAAAAATCTGATCTTGTTTCTTATATCTCACATACGAGACTTGAATCTCTTCAACAGGATTTAGCACAATTTACACGCGGTCAGCATGCTTCTTGTCTTTGCAACATGTATTCAGATATGGGGGTTAGCATCCTATTTCTAAGCCGAGATATTGTTGGTGCTTATATTCTATGATAGCATCATGCCTTTGTATCTGCAAGAAAGCTTCCTTTGGGACATGCAAATGGTGACATTAGCACATAACTTTTCTCTTTCCTCAATAGAATATTGCTCCCTTTCTTCTTGTTGAATCTTATTCTGCAAGCATCTGATCATGCATTTATCTTAAGCTTGAATGTAAGTCAAATTCAGTTAAGCAAGTGACTTTCTTTGCAGCTATCTCTTCTCTTGTACTACCAATCTTCTAGCCAGAAGAGCATCAAGATTAATTGACTTTGTGGATTCACACATCCCATTTAAGCTTAGCAATTTTTAAGCTCCTCGCTAAACCCTGATAGCATCTTGGAAGCTCTTGACTTCTCTTGTTTTCATTTGATGCTTTTTGCACACATTTCAGCTTTGAAGAGTCATCTTCAATGTCATTTTGGAGACTTTCCTTCTTTCTCTCCTATGGAACTCTTTTCGGTCTCACCAGTATTAAGTCTCACAGCAGTAATTAACTCCATCAGTACTAACTTGAGGCAGAAGGAGTACTACCAGTATTAACTGGACACGTCGCAGAAGGTGCTTAATACCAATATAACATATTCAGTAACCTAGGCAGTATTAACGGTCTTAGTAGCAAGTTTCCATACTTCAAACATCATCAATGACTTTGGTTAGAGTTGCTGTAGAATTGGGTTTCCTCCCTGTAAATCTTCAGCTACCAAAGGCAGGAGCTTGGTGATCCCTGACATCCTTCAGAAAAGCTAACATTAGTCAAATTGTGCAGCCTCAAAGGTAGAAGGACGTTATTTGTCTCTGCTATGAGACCATCCCCTGAATCCTTTTGTAACCCTTTTTAGGAGTACACAAATGTATGTATCCTATGATTGCTGTTTGAGAAGGAATATCTTGATCTGACCTGCAACATACCTCTCCAGAGCTCAGTTACTTCTATCTTACTTTCCTCATCTTTCTGCCTTTTTCATCCTTATTTCTAGCTTCTTGATCTATCTTTATTAACTTTATGTGATCTGAGCCTGTTTCCATCTAAGTCTCTGTTTAACTAGTTCTACTTCAGTTCTCTTCTTCTAAGAGATTTCTACTCTTGATTCTAGAGTCTTTTGGTACAAGATCTAGCAACGTTTCTCTTGACTATTTTCTTACTTCTACTCTCCATTTCACTAGTATAGTACGTTTGAATACTCCAGGTTCATTATGAAAGTGTGGAGACTATAAGACATGAAGAAGAGATCAAATGTATGGTCTCCTTTTGTCATTCATTATAAGGAGGTGAGTGGAATTTGAGGAGATGGTGGATGAGTTTGGTTGAATTCAGAGAATGGTAAAGATGGTGTGAGATGATGTTGGTTTGTAACAAGTTGGATAGGAGTTGTGAAGATGCTTAGTCTTGTACACTCATAGACATGGTAGAAGGTGGTTGTTGTAGATCTAGTACAGTTGAGTTATTAGAGGGAGATTGTGTAGATGGAGAGTTGATGTAAATTGTAGGGTATGTGCATATGTACAACGGATAGTGGTTGTAGGTGTTGGATACTACGGCGTAAGTATAAAATTGGACTGCATCACTTGGTTGCAGCTTTGACCCTGCATCAATGGATAGCAGCAGCAACAGTGGTCCTATGTACACTTGAAAACCTACGATTTCATATATTCCAAAACATCTTTACTTGCGTTACAATAATACAGGACACAAAAAGGGTTTTTGTTTCACTGTTGTACATTCAAAATCATTTGAAGGAACACCGGAAGGCGTGCAGCATTAAAAACATTAAATATACCTTTTAAGTTTGAGATCATTCATCACAGATAAGTTATTAAAAGTTAAAGACATCTCTCCAGATGAGAGCGAACACATACAAAGCACTGCAATGTTGCTACCAATTGTGATCCCATCCAACCACTTTTGAGCTTAGAAAAGAAGAATGGTGATGATTAAAAATCGTCCATGGGGTGTAAAATGACTTTTCACAAAATGTAAACAGTTCTATCAGTAGATATCCAAGATTTTGTAATCCTAATCTACAAAAATCTCCTTCAATTTGCAGCGAACATGGTAAGTCCTTGAAACAATCTGCTAAATGGAGTTTGCCTCCTAACAACTCTTTCAGATGATTGTAAATTCAATCGAAATCTATAGTTGCATAACATGTTGAGCACTTCCCATCTTCAATGTTTCCTGGATTCAATCTTGCTAGTCGGCCTAAAACACTAATCTGCTTATACAAGGAGAATTCTCTAGATATGTTAGATTGTGAGTGATAAGTAGCTATACCTCAATTTTGAGAATTCTTACACTCTGCATGGAAATCCACTCTCTCTGTGTATCTCAGCACTTATCCAGTTACCACTAGGTTCTATAGTAAGAAACCCCACTGAATATTGCTATCACCAGTACTTTAGTTTTGCGCCCATAGAAAGATTTTGGGTGAACAACAGTAATTTGAATCTTTCTAAAAAATTAGTACTGCGTGAATGTGACGTTGAGAGATAGGTCCGGTAGTGAGAGTAAATTTACAAGAAAAAGATAAAAGGGATAAATAGTGATAAGATGAAAGAAGAAATTATTTATACCATCATATAGTGTACACATCTATCACCGATTTAGATGTCCCACCTTCTATACCAACCCCGCTACATTTTAAATCTTCTAATAACCGGTTAATCTTATTTGTCTATAAAATTAATATCTCTTTTTTTATATTCCAACCTAGTATCTAAATATGAGAATACAGCACCACGTATCCTTAATCAATATGCACTTCTCACTTTTAAACTTAAAATTTATCCCTAACCAGTCATTAATAATGACTCACGACCTATTTAGTATCTTAACATCATCTTTCTAACCACTTTTAACTATATTATCACAGTCAATGTTAACTCACTTTATACTATCAACTATCATTACTTACAACTCAATTCTGCCATCCAATGGGCACGTGACATCTAGGCATGCCACGCTGTTTCACATGGGTCCAAGTTGAGCCATAGCAACAAACCATTCAATAAACTCCTAAGTAGTAACCTGCAAAGTTAGTCTATACAACAAAGGCAATTCCATATCACATAGACTAAAATTTATACTTCGCAACACTAACACTTACGATACACTACCAAGTGTTAAGGGCTTACCCACGTTTTAACTTTACACTAGCAGACACTTAACTACAAAAACTCGATCTAACCAGTATTAAATCTCTATATACCAGAACTAATCCTAAATTATACAACCCAAGAATTAAATCTAACCTAAACTAACCATACCCCAACCGACTTAATTTCTAACCTCAAGACTACCAGAAAACAATTAATTCATAACCTAGACTACCAAGTGATCTAATCTAATCCTGAGACACTACTACCAAGCATTAATTCTCAACCTAGACTTACAATACATACAAATTACATTCTATTTCCGCTCCCCTTCAATGTAGCCTATGGGTTTACCATCCCAAATGTATAACCCGGCAAAAAATTAAACCTTGGACCTATCAAATGGTTTGGTTAACAGATATCAGCTCACAATTTAAGTCCGGTTGAATTATTTTCCTCGCACTTGTACACAAACTTCTTTTCATACAATCACTCTTAATAAAGCCGATGCCGTATCTTCAATCGTGCTTTGTCTTCCGAGTGATTAGACCGAGGATTCTTGACTTATGCTATATGTGCTTTGTTATTATCAACATTGGATAATGTGTTCCTGCGATAATTGAAAATCCCTACTTTACCTATAATCTAATATATTGACTTGCATACTCATTTAGCACTTGACCACTTAAGAGCTTGTCAGCGCACATACTCAGCTTCATTGTGGAAGTAGCCACATATGACTTGCTTTCTTGCACTGCCATGATATATTTAACCTCCTCTCTATAGAAATTGCTAAGCCACCAGTTGTTGACATTCTATCAAGTTAGCTAGCAGCATAATCACTATCTCCAGTAAGCAAATACATCATCACGAGGTTAAGATCTCTCGAGTCTTATATAACTCACATTACCTCTCTTTGATATTTTCTTTGATTGTACTTGAAACTTCCTCTTGACTGCATATAGAAGATGGGACAACCTTTGGGGCTACCGTGAAATCGAGTGAACAAACACCAAACTGCATACAATATCAGTCATCCGTGAGGCTGTTTAGATACATAAGACAACCTATACATGGTATCTATATAGAGTAAACCACATCTGGACTTCCTTCATTCTTGAGCCAAAGGAGCCTTTTCATATCCAATTGGGAGTAATTATACAGTCTTCACACTTACAAAGTCAATCCTCTTCCAGTGTCTCAGCAACATACTTATCCTAGATAAAAAGACCCTATCTTGGCTTTGCTCTATGACTTGCGTAAACCGAGACAAGAAGGTGAAGCTGTCTCCCATAGGCACACTATGTGAAACATTCCTTATCATCAAGGCTCTACAAAACTAATACAACACTCCAAACTTCTTTGTAGATCCAAAAAATAGAATATCATCTACATACACAATTTGGAACTACACAGAATGCGAAACATACCTTATATATTATCCTTCTTGATAGAATAGAGTCTAGTACCTATGGGCTCCCCGTTCTATAACCATGCTTCTTTAACAAGGTGTAGAGACAATGAGGTAGCAGACCAAGCGCGATGGAGCTTGATGTAGGCCCATACAAGGCATTTAACAACCTTATACACTGTGTTTCGAAGAAACAAACCTCTTCTTCAATACAGTACCTATACAAGAATGCACCTTCTTCACATCCATGCTGATAGACTAAAACCCCATATATGAGCGCAACGGCATAACAAATCAACCTTATGGCGTCCAATCTTGCCTCTCAGTGCAGGAAAACAGTAATCCTCGTCATAGTCTACAAAGATTCCCTTCATCATCTTGCCGTATCACCTTGAGCTACTAGCCTTAGCTTGTTTCTGAACAACTACACCCCTTTACAATACCTTCATAGTTTCCTGTACACATCCATTTAGTGCCATATTACCTTAGCACGCAATGGTAAGTCACCAGAGTACACCAAACTTTTGTTGAAGTGCTTGCGAACTGACAGCAGTTCTTCCTTGCATAGCTTACAACCCCGTACTTCTTTCATCTTCAAGGGCTTCTGAGACTTTCTTTGGTATACAATTTGTAGATAAAAAAAAAAACAAGCAAAAAGACAATGTTCTTGATTTAATGATTGCTATCTTTTGTTCTAGTGCTTGCATGTACTCACAAGAGCTATGAGCTTCAGTGATCTTCTATGAGATGAGCTTCTAGTCGAACTGGTTAAATTACGATTCTCCAAGGATTTGCACACTTTAGATGAGAGCAATGTGAATCCTCAGAGTTTTTGGATTGTACTGACATCCACCTCATTGAGGTAGATTGTTGAAATCAATAATACAATCCATCATCAATCATAACAAGCCTAGGAGCACAAAGATACCTTCACTTGATTTATCATAAAATCACTTATTTCAGGCATCTCATCATCAATCTGCATCAGAAGATAGTGACCCATCTTCTTCATTATCATCACCAGGAAGAGATAGCTTCAAGAGCGTGCCAGGAAGTAACTATCAATAAGACAGTATTAAGATTTGCACTACCAGTCTACTCACAGGATTAGTACTATAGGTGCTGATTCCCAATATGAGTTCAAAAGCAAGAGCAACCACTCTTTTCAACAAGGTCCAAAATTTCATCAGCAGACTTGGAAAAAGGTGTAGAAGATGGTTGTAGGGAGTGAGTCTACTTTTATTAATAGCATGGTATTGTTAGAACCAGCATGATTAACATTAAAGTAGAAGAGACCACCAGCACTACTATCATTCTTCTTATGTCTGCACATCAAGAACAAAGATCCTCTTTATTAGAACCAGCAGGATTTAAGCCTTGAATTAGGTCAAAGAGAACAGGTAATATAGTTTCATAGAGTCCCTGTAAGATAGTCTATAAGTCTTAAACCATACACATACCTATGGCCTATTCCCTGTACATTGGGTTTTCCCTCAAGAAATCTGACATTGAAGGATTACTCAAACTCGTTTGGTGACTAAGTGAGAGCGAGAACCCAAGACTATCATTAACTTAATTCACTGAGTGAACCAACAGAGAAACCCTCCTTTACCTTCACTTTTAGAAGCTAAATCCCCCTCGAAACATGTCCTAAGTGGCTAAGGGAATTGAGAATGGATAACATGCGACCCAAATGGTCTTATGTAAGCTAAGGATGGTTTGTGGCGGCTCTTAACAGAAGCTCAACTACGGCGTTAGTTCTCATGATCTAGGCTTTAGTTACTCTTACGCCTATTGAAAGGTATAGCTAACAGAGATATTGACGCATACTGCCCAAAAAGCTGTAGGTAACGGTGAGTCCATCTACGCATAGTCCTAGCTCAGACCTCAATTAAGGGTCCTATTCATTCTCCTCAGCAACCCCATTTGTGCTGAGGGTTCTTTAGCATTACTAAACTCCTGTTTTTCATACCCTATTTACCGCCACAGAACTCAAGCATAAAACCCTGTTTTCTAATCTTCAAGTCCCATTATCTGATATAATGACTTTTAGGATAACTTTTTGATGTAAATAGTTTCTATCTGTCTTATAAACATCTTCTTCGACGCCCTAGTCCCTCATCCTTTTAGAGACTAGAAAGAATACTCCATCATGCGAGACACACTAATTCTACGCATAACATGTCATCTCTGATATGAGCGATCCCATACAGACAGCAACTTTGCATGGTTTCGATACACCTCACCATAGGTAGTCTGGGCTCCAATCATAATCCGATATAGTAAGGTGCGATGAGGCTGGGCACATCCTAATCTGTCACATCCTTGGCCTTAGCAAGGAGAGGCCTTGTGTTACGTGTATTTCCCCCTTCTGACGTGTAGTGAGAAAATCTTAAACCAACAGAGTGGCAACACAAGTGTGGATCCAATTTTAACGCACTCTGATCGGAAGGGGTACATCCTCTACAACTAGATTATCTTTTACAAGTTTACTTAGAGTGCTTGAAAATTAAGGGTGCACCAACTCCTCGTCTTTGCCGACAAGATACAGCTTCATTAGATGAAGGCTGTTTGCAAAAAAATCAAGTGTAATCCAGGTGCAGAAAACCACATTTTACCATATCAAAAGACATGATCATGTCTAATGTTAGCCCTTAGAACGTTAGAAGGACCTGATTTTCGCTCAGCATCTTGAAGTCATTAGATACCCACAAAACACTCTTTATTTCAGTACATAAATAGTATATGATTTACGTTTTAAAACAGGATCTTAAGAACACAGGCACCTAGAATGAGAGAATGCGCTTTTTTATCACATATCTTCATAAGGAGACTATTTGAGAATCTAGATGTAGAAATGTATCCCAAGGTATCTTTCAGTAAAAGCCACAAATCATCAAAAAAGCGTAAATTTTTCTGCTATAATGCTAAATTGTAACCTTTTCCATCTGATACTAACCTTTACTTTCCTCCAAAAGTAACAGACCCTAACTTGGACAGATTCTTGATAATCTTCAAGATGGGTACCCTGTTACCTGACATGTGCCAAACATCCACTATCAAAAATACCTCTATGCTGCATATGCATCAGTGGAGACCTGCATAATCAAAAGAGATTATTTTCTCTTGGGAAACCCAGGCCCTTTAACAGGACTTGGAGTCCTGCTTGGTGAACCAACATAGAAACATTTTAACCAGTTGAATCAGATGTTGGTCCATAATTCACTATTGGTAGATGGAGAGTGGTAACATTACTTTTTCTCCAAACAACAACCTGCTGAGGTCTCAAACAAGCAGTGCCTATTTTGCCCATAACAAACGAGCATATTTATTTGCCTTGAGTCAGTAATCCATTGAAAAGGGTCTTTTTTACCAGGGGATCTATGTTTTTGAAAAACATTTTCTTTCTGGACTTTAAGAATCATCTCACCTGAGAAGGTTTACAGGAGGCTTGTGTTGTTTGAAACTGGTCCTATTTATACTACCAAGAACAAACATGTTGCTGCCAGTAATTAAAATCAGAAGCACCAGACCAACTATGAAGTGCCAGATTTAATATACACACCTACCAGAACTAACATTTTCATGACAGTATTAACATTTACCCCCTACCAGATTTAAAGTTTCTACAGCAAGTACTAAGGTTGGGTCTAATGTGTACTCTAGTTCGTAGGCAGGTATCTGGTGAGGACTTCGACTTTGCTTAAATCTAACCCTAATTGTGAGTCCAAGGTGGATGTAGATCTCTCTGCATAACATCATCATTAAACACCCCTTTGCCTACTCTTTAAGAGCAGCTTCCTTAGGCACAATTCTACTTCTCCACAATAGTCACAGTCCTTAAAGCAACAATGACCTAAGAGTATCGAGAATCCACACACAAAAGCGAAGGTTTTTCTGTCAAAAGAAGTATCCTGGAAACGCTCAATCCCTTTGCCATCCTTGATTCCAATACTTCTCTATTATCAGTAGAGCGCACGCGATAGGCGCCTGGACGTGATCACTGGTGTCATAAATGGTTGCGCTCAGGTATGTTTTTACATGCTCTATGCACGAACTAGGGTAACAACTGGCGTGCGGGTGTTGGTTTTTAGGTAGCTTGTGCTATGAGTCCATTTGGGTCGGCAAATGTGGTACTGGCTCGAATAGAACGGTATAGGGATATGGTTCATTGATAGGGTCATCATTGGATCGATATCTATGGTTTATAGATAGAGATTTCCTTTCTTCCCGTCATCAACTGTTCATTACGAGATTTGACATGTTTGATGTAATGAGTGACTCTCTATCTTAGACAACCCCCTCAAGCTCCCTCATTGATCAGTTCAGGATTGACAGGTTTGAGTAAATCGTGGCCTTCTACTAAGTAGCAGAGCAACAGCGGAGCGTGACTGATGGAGATGTGAGCGGTTGACTTGTCACGCATAGTTTTACCGAAACTCACGAGACACGAGAAAAAGAGAGCTTAGAGTCCATCCTGTCTCCCTAGAGTGTGCGTAATAATCACGCACGAGTATGCGAGGATAGGAACACCTTTATATTCTGATGATCCAACCTTAGGGCTAGTTATCAAAATCTGCTTTAATTCTAAAGACAGGATTAGAGAGTGTCTACATATAGAGAGGTCCTGCTCTGTTTCCCCTAAAGAAGCAACGAGATACTCCGTCTACTTACTCCTCTTCATCTGCGGGTATCTCTCAAGCAATTTGATTTTATGCCTATCCTAAACCTATTAGTTAACTACCTTTTCAGGGGCTCCTATCCCACAATCACACTAGCTATCCGCGAAAGATCTTTTTAGCAGAGATCTAAGACCAGACGTTCAACAGATTTTTTTGTACAGGCAAAGCATGCTTTTATCGACTTACAAAAATTTAGCGTTTACATATCGCTTCTATCGATTCTTCAAGTACGACACTACTGTGTCACTTTTCATCTTTTGGGTCTCAAGAATTTGCAATAGTCTTGAAAAGTTTAATTATTTTCACATATGATAAGGAAAGTACATTGCTAGAGGATTGTTGGGAGGCTTTAAGCCGAGATTCTAATTTCTAACAGCTAACTTAGAGCATAATATATAGGCAGCTTCCCCTGGTCACCAAATTCAGAATGCAACACTCACACATAGTTAGCTTAGCCAGGAGCATTACAATAGAATCTAAAACACAATTTAGAAGGCACATGATACCTCATTATAGCACGAAGGGTGAAATAGCCACTTAAGCATGATTGGGAGAGGGAGAAAAGTTATTCCTCATACTACACAGTCTGCTCTACCCAATTGATCTGACACCTCAACAAATGGTCATCAAAGTCAATCCTTTATGCCATTTGCACGTGGCCTTGAACGTTCTATTCTCTATTACTCTATCCTGTCTGTAGCGCCTGCGCTGCTTTAACAGTCCACTTGTACCTTTACATACATCTTGCCACTCCCTGCAAAATGCGCCAGATAATTGTGGTACAATTAAACATTAGCTACGCTTTTCTCTTGTATCAAATGCCGACAGTCATTGCATCTTTACGGGAATTTACCACTGCTTGGATCCTCTCTGCCTGTCTTGACTTGTAGAACTGACTCTTTCAATTTTTATGGCAGTCATAGCTAACTGCCAAGGTTTACAGTCCATCGTCTTCCAAATCCAGAATCATCAATGTGAGATCTAGATCTCAATGTATCGTAATAATAAACACATCATCAAGCGGCGCATAGACATTTGTGTCTACAGAAATGAACCGGAGAACCTCATCAGCAAAGGTCCCAGGTAGTAGCAGTTTTTTGATTTGCTTTGAAAAGAAGTGATATAAGTACATTATAACTTCAATGATGCTTTGGAGCTTTTGTCTATTTATAAGCTTCGCTTAAGAGAGGTCTTTGGCCATGAGATATAGAAAACCACATTAAGTCAGATGTTAAGCTAAAGAAAAGAGGAGGTCAAAAGATGATGTCATTAATGGAAATGTCTGGATTCAACAGACACTCAGATTATTGAGTATATAAACGTCATACTAAATGACATTAAAGTTGTGTCAATATTCTCACTTCTTTCGTCCCTCATTGTCATGGCTAGACGTCCCAATCGCATGGAGGTTAAGAGAACCTCAAAAACTATGTGATTAGCATCAGTCCATATAATCTTACACAGAAACCAGCACCAAGAGCATCCAACTATGATAGGAGTTTATTTTGGAACCTATCATACCCTTTCTATAAGGCTTCTCTTTAACGAGATAGTAAAGCCTCAAACTGTAGTTATCAAAATACTTTTTTTCATTTCTTCTTTTCTCTATATACGAGTTAAGCATTACACCAGAACCCTGTCTGACAGGCTGACCCCAAAATCTCTATGGCAATCATCATAGCCAAATGACTCACGTCTGAATGATCTCTTGGAACAACCATTAACAGTAGTGTTCTCTAGCTTTCCTTACCTTATCTTAATCTCATCAGCAAACTGTTCTTACCTGAGTGGTTGGAGGAAGATCTGCTGTATACACCGATCACCATACCTTTGGTGACTCTCTTCTTTGAGTTCACCACATTCTGAATCACTTTACCAGACCTCATTATCTAAACTCAAGATAATGTTCCATCTACACATCAGCCCATCTTTTTATCATAATCAATCTTTTTGGAGAACAGCAGACATTTAATGTTTGAAAGTGACTTTGATATAATGGATGATCATGAACTGTGAGTGGCGTTTAGCTAGGACATCTCCTTTGTTGGATGCTGGTACAGATCCATTCCAAAGATGCATCAACAGAAGAGAAAGTTCCCAGTCGACATCATTAGGAGTAGAAACAGCTTGTAGATAGCATGTGCAGGTGCTCGTGTGAAGATTGTAGTGTGAGTGTGAGAGTCAGGTACAAATAAAGAGGAGAGAGATTGATCTATTTTCGCATCTAGTGTTGCAAGCAGTCCCTTGTATGTCGTGGCGTGCGTCTTGCAGTTGATCGCTCCTCTGACATACCACTTGTAGAGGTCCTTATGCGGCAACGATCCTGAATGTAGCCTGAACACTTATCTAGTACCATATGATGCAAATCAAATTCCTAAAGATACTGAGTGAGTAGTAGCTAATGACTTCGTTAATGCGAGAAACTCATGAGATAGGGAAACTAATACTATATCTATTACCAAGATAAACACTAACGAATGGTGCTAATACTAAAATGCTATTACTATTACATTTAATTGAGATATACTCTACATCTCAACTGATGTCTTCGTTTATCAATGACTATTACTAATGTTCTTTTAATAATGCTTAAGTGAACCCTCTACCGCATCTAACAGAATAATGCTATTATCTGTCGTGCGCGAGCGAATAACGCTAATGATGCTAACATATTCACTTATATGCTAACTAACCAGACACTTGAAGACTGCGTCTGACTAAGCGACAGTATGTAACTTTTAAATACGATATAGCCAGACTTAAGTTAATGCTGGCAGCACATTAACTTGCTCTACCAGACTTAACTTCTATACTAACATACGCTAACATCATATCTAATCAGTACTAACGATCTAACTAACAGACTGAACTTTAATACTAACAGTATAAGCCCTAGAGTTAACAAATATTGCTATCGTCTAACACAACAAATAAGCTCTTAATCACTTTGCTTTATTAGAAGTCAAGAGTGCAACTATCAAACACGCCCTTAATAATTTTGACAGGAATTACAAGAGAAGCTTATGAGATTACAAATCTAACAAATTAAAACTTTTGATCCCTAGACTTCAAACGCCTTAAAATCATTCCTAATAAACATAAATAACACAACTAAATAAGCCAAAATCAAAGATCTACAACTAATGCTACTTATAATTTTTGGTTTTTTATAGAATTTAGACAAATTAAACTATAACAAGATCCATACTATATTAAGCATAAAACAGATATATCAAATCCACTAGACATACTAATAAGCTTCATCTAAAGGTAAATAAGCACGAGTAAAACCTAACAGATTAATCAAATAAGCAAAATCTAACATAGCAAGCCCTTATAAAACTAGATATTAAAGAACATCAAGGAAAATACATGAAAACTTACTTTAAGCCTCAGCTAAACAAAGCTAAACTTAATTAACCTTATCTACAAGCTCTACTTAACCTAATTGGATAAGCTAGTAAGTCCATGTGAGCCCTTCCATGATTGGCTCACCTTCAAAAAGATTTTAATCCAAATAAGACAAGGTATTAAACTAGTTTTATGATTTAAGTATATTTAGACTGAATTAAGCTCAATTTCAGCTTAGAGATTGAAAGAGCTGAACAAGAGCTTTTAGGAGCTTAAGAGTAACAATAGCTAAATTTAGAATTAAATGCAACTTAAAAATGAGATTAATATGAGCTTATGACACAATAAAACTGTAATTTCATTAACAAAGAAACTAATTAACAGGTTACTTTAAAAAAGAAATTAACAAAACTATTTAAAGAAAATTACATATAGACCAAAACGAAATTTAAAGCTACCCTAAAATCTAACTAAAACAAACTAGATATTGTGTGTGGTGTGTGTAAGGATGTTATTTATAGCACTCAAATGAAGCTTCTAGGCCTAAAAGCTGTTACAAGGCTCCTAACAAGCTCAGCCATCATTCCATCAATCATTGAGAAGAGTCAATAGTAGCCCTTGGATCAAAATTGAACTTACTCGGATTGTCCAGCTTGGCAACCTTAATAGAGACATACTGTGCACTTCTTTTGTGAGAGCTATTTATGCAAAACCCCGAGCTATCTCTTGTGCACAATCTTTGAGTTCCATGGAGGCCAAGTGAATAGGTAGCTGATGTTGACATAGCATCAACCTGCCTATTTTGCTGTAGATGCCTGAATTGTCGTCCTTAGACCCTCAATTAGGAAACGCCGCTAATGATTTGACCATAGTAAATGAGGTAGGGGACGATGAAATAGTAAAAGGGCAAATGCAGCCTTTTAATAACTTGACTTGGGGAAATTCGGTATTTAAATTTTGGGAAATGGCACATTTGGCCCTGTCTTTGGTTTATTAAAAGTATAGTGTAAAAGGAAGTTTTAGGAAATAACAAGAATAGTCTCTGTGGTTTTTTTGTGAAAGTGGTATGTGTGATCATTTAGGAATTTGGGCTTTAGGATCCGGGATGGCCATTATAGGCTTAGGGACCATTTGTGTAAAAACTTTCTAGAAAACTTGGAGATTGCGTTTGAAACATTCAGAGTTTTTTTTTTATTGTATTTTATGGTTGCCTTTTGGATGACTGAGAATTGACTGAAGTTGACGTTGGCTTTGGTTTTTGAATCTTTTGGCTTCTCTTGTGCTTTTCCCGTTTCTCGTGTCCGTGTTTTGCCCATTTTTGACGTTTTTCTTGTGATTTTTTGAGTAGAGATCCGTACTTGCACATAAATAACACAAAATACAGCAAATTTTTTGTTTTGCATTTTCTTGTTCGTGCTTATAGAGGTTTTCTCATTTTGGAGAGCCTGATTTAGGTCAATACGGATATAATGCATTTACACTTATCAAAAATTCCCCCAACACTAAACGATCATTGAAGTGTTCTACACGATGCAATAATCATCTATGCCTTATAACAAGTACTTAATAAATTTGTCCACAAACTAATCCCTTTAAGAAGATAGTAATAGTCTTTTTGTGATAGGAAAAATTCTCCAAAGTCACATATAAACACAGCACATGGACTACTCACTGATTTTCCATTTTGCAAAACTTTTTTTGTCTTTTAATGATTTTATCTAGTATAATTAACTACCTAACTATTTTGAGTTGACATAATGTAATATTATCATACCTTACTGGTAACTTTTAAGGATCATAGAACAAAAAGCACAATTTAAGTGTCTTGACAAGATCAATTCATCATCCCCGATTTTTCATTTTTTCCCATGCAAGCTTTAAAAACAAGATCATTGTCACTTACAAGTCATGACCACTAACCACTACTCAAAAATACTAATTGTTTATAATTACAAGTCATGACACTAACACTACTCATAAATACTAATTGTGTACTTACTTTTCCTCCCGCAAATCCTACTTTTGTATCTCAAGATTTTACTTAAGTCATATACCCGAAGGCTCTTTAAGACTTTTATTTCGATACTTATTAATTCCAAAAATAAAGCGTAACGGTTAAGAACGCAATAATTAGCTCCTAGCCCTTTTCAAAAGATCAAATGTCATCAAGATTAAAGTCCACATCGAGGCAACCAAAATTTGGCTTTTATTAGGCTACTTAAGCAAGGCACCATTCATGTCATATACCCTAAGGCTCTTTAAGACATGAATGGACCAATCTTATTTGCACCATATACCCTTAGGCTCTTTAAGGCACAAAATAAGACAAAAATTAAGCAACATTATTAAACCTCAGTCCTTTAGAAGGCTACAACATCGGCCACGCCTCCGACAAGATGTAGCAAACATATTTCGACTTCGGTAACTTCCTCGACCTTTTAGAAGGCTGTAACATCGGTTGTGAGCCGGCAAGATGCAGCAAACTTTTATCAGTCTTGGATTATTATTGAATTCTACTTATCCCATATACCCTAAGGCTCTTTAAGGAATAAGCAAAATATTTATTAATGTGATACATATAGTATGCCAAATTAAGTATTCCTGATGTGTACTCATCCTAATCACAAAGGAACTAAAGAAAACTTCTATTAACTAATTATTAACCAAAAAACCGCACAACTCTATTTATTAAACAATTATATATAAAGGTGAAACAAGCTAATGGGAGAAAAAGCCACAATTAACACTTATGAGCTTGAAAGAAAACCAACTATTCTACGTTTAATGTCATGACTTATAAATAACACTATCATTTCTCGTTCTTCGCAATTTAAAATCTCTAATAAAGAGATTCGCGAATGCTTAGCCATATAAATTCCAACTCGGCATATTTAAAATCTACATGAGATTAGCACAAGTCTTCATTTACGTTAATAACAAATCAAGTCTAGCATGTTTAAAATCTACTTGAGACTAGCACAAACTATCATCGTTAAATGTTAAGGAAAAAGCTAAGGTTTAAAACCGATCGGGTCAAAATTTATTTCTCGTTCTCACCTTTATTTATGACAAAACACTTATTTCATCATTTTATTCCAACATTTTCACCTTTTTATTTTGCACAAAAATTTAAAATTTTTGCTATTTTTCACATAAATCACATATTTTTGGTGGAAAAACGGGTTACGTGAGAACAACGGCTGCAGGCATAATCAAATCGATAGATTCCCCCCATACTAAAACTACACATTGTCCTCAATGTGATATTAATACCCCCATACTAATTTCAAAGCATAATCTTAATATATAAAAGGGGTAATC